>CAJNOJ010000255.1:130172-142873 GCA_905250025.1 Adineta ricciae
ATTTCAAGCTCGACTTCCACCAGGTGATAATCAAACTTCATTATTGAACATTGTTATTCATATTAGAGATACACTTGATTGTGTTACAATAGTCAACATGACTCAAATTTCTGTTTTCATAAATCAAAATGAAATCAATGATTTGCAAAATTTAGCAAATCTTTCGAATAATAATCCAATTGTTCAATTATTATGGAGTGGAAATCAAAATATTGTTGGTCAAATTGTCAATTCAGTTTCACAAACACTCAATCAAATGAATACTGAAAGTATCAATAACGCCATTTCAAGTAAAATACTTTCAATAAAGTATTCTTTTCTAATGAAACGAATTTTTCTCATTTAGATGGTCTTGTCGCAACAGAAATCTTTGTTTCATCATTAGAAAGTACTTCAACTCCAAAAGTAAGAATATTTTTATCTAAAAGGATCTACGTATATCTATATAGACGATCTCAACATCATCAAATAATTCGTTTTCAAGTGAATATGAAAAAGATTTGAATAATCAAGCGAATGTTCGAGATTATCTCGTTAATTTTTATGCAAATCTTCTTATTACAACATCAAATAGTATTATTTTACAATCATCATCATTAGCTCAATTGACTCAATCAACTAATCAATTAACACGAAATGTTTTACAAATTGCATCAGATCGATGTTATCAACTGACCATTGCTTTATATTCATTAAAGACAAAAATTTCATTTGAAGATATGCAAACAGCTGCAACTCAATTAATTCAATGTGCATCGAATGTTTTAATTGTAAGATTGACAAAAAATTGAGTAAAAATGATGATAATTTATGTGATGATATGTTGTAGGGAATTAATGGAGTTTTACAAGAACGAATGTTGATACTTGATTCAGATTATTCTAGAGCAAATTCTTTATCAGATGATTATAATACAGATATCGAATCGGAATGGTCAAATTTGAATTTATTTGCTGATGGAAATGATTTTTCTATTGAAACAATTGAAAAGAATCGAAATATTTATTATCAAAAACAATTAGCAAATGAAATCGCTACAAAAGCAAATGAAATCATATTATTATTAACATCTTCATTGAATATTCATATAAATCTTGGACAAAGTTTAACAATAAATACTTCAACTGCTTTCATGTCATTACAAACTATATCAAACGATTCATTATCAAATAAAATTGTCACTCAGCCAGATAATGGTCAATTTCAAATTCCAACAAACATCACAGTAAACAATTCTTCAATTTTTCTTCGAGTAACGCTGATTTTCTTTTGTATTAAACAAAAAAAATTCTTTTTTTTTAATATTTATGTTTAGTCAATGATGACTCCACTTCCATCATTTGGTTCAAATCAATCTCAATCAAATACAAATCTTTCTCGATCAATTTCATTATCACTTTTTGATAAAAATGGAATTGAAATTTCCGTTGAAACCAATATGATCAATCCTATTCGAATGATCATACCACGTGATCCAAATATTTTTCTTCCATCAATGTATTTTCAAAATGTAACATCAATCAATTCAACTGATTATCATTATATCTTTCATTTTCATTATATAAATATTACAAATTCTCTTCCAATTTCAGTTCATTTAGAAATTCATCCATTGAATTCAACACTTTCATATTTGTTTATCTATAAATTCGATCAAACACCATTATTGAACAGTTCGATTAACTTCATCGATGGATGGACAATCTTTTGTCCTTCACGTAAGTTTGAAATTTCATTGGATAATCAAGTTTTCTTTCGTTTTCATCTTATAGATCTAACGAATGAAAGTCTTTATACATATTTTATTGATAATCAACAAACATCAAATCATCAATCATTAATCTTCGGTTTTCGAGAATTGAATTCAACAGAAAATATTGAATATTGTTCGAATAATTCTATTGGAAATATTCTTCCAATTACAAACGAATTGTTTCATTTTACATCAAATTATGAACTTCGTATTTATACATCGGGTTGTTATTATCTTGATTCAACTAACAATTGGAAATCCGATGGATTACGCGTAAGTTTCCTCTTCTAATATTTCGCTTGTTTACGTATTTATGAAATTTCTTCAGGTTGGATCATTAACAAATCATTATGAGACGGAATGTTTTTCAACACATTTAACAACATTCGCAGGTGGTTTTATTGTTTTACCTGCACCAATTAATTGGAATTATGTTTTTTCAAATGCGGATTTTCTTCAAAACAAAACAGTTTATATCACTGTCATATCTGTGACAACAATTTATATTGTCTTATTGATCCTAGCACGTTTTCAAGATCTTTCTAATTTGAAAAAGATAGGAGTTACACCCTTGTTGGATAATCATGTATCTGATCGATATTATTATCAAATCATTGTATTGACTGGTCATCGTCAAAATGCGGCAACAAAATCTAAAGTAAAATCAAATTTGAGATTGAAAATTGAGAAAATTTTTTCATTTAGGTTTATTTCGTTTTATCAGGTGATGATGATCAGACACATGTTCGAACATTTGTTGATCCTTATCGAGAAATCTTTCAACGTGGTGGAATCGATGCATTTATCATGTCAGTTCCCAAATCATTAGGACCTTTAAATTTTATTCGTATTTGGCATGATAATTCTGGTCCAGGTTCATCAGCATCGTGGTTTTTGAAATATATCATCGTTCGAGATTTACAAACGATGGAGAAATTTCATTTTATTTCTCAAAAATGGTTTGCTGTGGAAAAAGAAGATGGACGTATTGAACGTCTTTTACCTGTTGCCAGTGATTCAGAAAAACAACAATTTTCATATTTATTAACCAAAAAAACTTATCATAGTGTATCGGATCAACATCTTTGGTTTTCAATTTTTTCATGTCCACCCGCAGCAAAATTCACATGTGTTCAACGGTGTACATCTTGTTTCGTTTTGCTCTTTTCTTCAATGTTATTGAATATAATGTATTATGATTTGTCGAATGCAGCAAAGACATCGAATAGAACATCAAGCTTCGATTTAGCCATAGGTCCATTACACATTACACCAGAACAAGTAAGTGTAGTTGTCATTAATGTATAAAAGATGAATTTCATTTGATAATTTGTCTCAGATTGGAATTGGTGTGATGGTGGAAGTTTTAACGTTAATTCCAAGTATTTTAATTGTTCAATTTTTTCGACGTATTCGATCACGTCAACAATTCTCACCATTACGTCAAGCGTTGAATAAAATCAATCCAAATACACCGATGTTCGTAGAAATCATTTTTTCACCTTCATCAAAAAAGTTTTTTCTCATTCATTTTAGTGTAACTTCAAAAAAGAAACGTCGAGCACATTTGACATTTCCATGGTGGTGTTTATTTATTGCTTATGCTCTTTCAATTCTAATTATTCTTGTTTCGATCTTCTTTATCATTGTTCGAGGAATTGAATTTGGTGATGATAAAGTGAAAAAATGGTTAACATCGGTTCTCACAGCATTTTTCTCTTCGATCTTATTCACTCAACCTATCAAAGTAAAGTTTATATCTTTATTTAGTCAAGTTGAATTGTCAGATTTTCTTTCAGATTGTTTTCTTCGCCATATTTTTCATCTGTTTCTTTCGAAATACGAATGACGATGTAGAAACAAATGAATATATCGATGAATATCAAATGAATTTCAATGAAGATGACGAAGAATATTTCCAATCGATCAAAGTTTGATTTGTTAATTTGTTGTTTTTTTTTCCAATGAAAATGTTTTTTAGAATTATTCGTTAGTGAATGTTCAAGCACGACAACATGTTAATCGTTTAACTGAATGTGAAGTTATACATGCTCGTGAACAACGCATAAAAGAAATTCAAATGTGGTCAATTATTCGTGAATTTATTATTTACTTTGTCTTTTTCTTCTTAATCTGTTCAATAACATTTGCAAGTCGTGAACAGAATAGTTTTCTTCAAGTTCAACATTTACGAAAATATTTTCTAAATACTCGTCAATCTACGAATGATTATACTCAGGTTTATTTTGATTTTTTTCAAACTTTTCTACATAAAAATTTGTTGATTTAGATCACAACTGTTACTCAATTTTGGTTCTGGTTACAAAATAGTTTTATTTCAAATCTTCGTTCTCAACAATGGTATAACAATGACATACCAAAATATTTAAATGGATATATCAATGATAAATCAAATCGATTGATTGGATGGGCAACAATGAGACAATTACGTGTTAAACCATCAACATGTTCTGATCAACGAATTATGAAAATTTGTGAAAAAGATTATAATTTCTTTAATGAAGATGAAGAATCTTATTCACCAGGATGGACAAATCAAACTCTTGATGAAACTTATAGTTTATCAATCAATAATTCATTTCAATATCGTACAAGTAATGAATTAAATACATATGTATTTGTTGGAGAACATGGAACATATAATGGAGGTGGATATGTTTATGAATTTCGTGGTCAATTAAAAGATCTTCAAAGTAATATCACAACACTTCATAAACTTCAATGGATTGATAAAAAAACAAGAGCAATTCTTATTCAAATAACTTTATATAATCCAAATGTTCAATTATTAACATCAATAACATTTCTTTGTGAATTTTTAATAACAGGTGAAATTATTTCAACTTCTTATTTTCAACCATTAAACTTTTTCAGTGAGTTTTATTTTCTTTAGTTGAAAACTTATTCTTTCGAATTGTATTTATAGCATTTACATCAATATTTCAATTGATCTGTACAATTATTTACATGAGTTTTATAATTTATTTTATGTTTATACAAATACGCGTATTTCTTCGATTGAAATGGAAATATTTTCAACAATTTTGGTCATTAATTGAATTAGGAATTATTGTTTGTTCATGGACAAGTGTTGCAATTTATATTTGGCGTTTTAAAGAATCTCGTCGTATCAGTTCATTATTTAAAGAAACAAATGGTTATGTTTATATTAATTTACAATTAGCTGCATATGTTGATAATCTTCTCATTTATCTTCTTGGTTTTTGTTGTTTTTTTGGTATGGTAAAATTTCTTCAATTACTTCGTTTTGATTCTCGTTTATTATTATTTATTCAAACACTTCAACGTGCACAAAAAGAATTAATTTCATTTTTAATGATGTTTAGCATTGTTTATATATCATTTGTTTGTTTATTTTATTTCTTATTTGTTTCAAATATGTTATCATGTTCAAGTTTATTATCTACAACACAAATGTTATTCGAAATGACCTTGATGAAGTTTGATACATCAGAATTGATTGAAGCGGATGCGTTTCTTGGTCCATTTGTATTTGCTATCTTCATGTTTTTAGTTGTTTTCGTTTGTTTAAGTATGTTTCTTTCAATAATTAACGAAAGTTTTCGTAAAGCACGAGAAAATCCAGTAGAAAATTGTGAAATTTTTCCATTTATTATGAGAAGATTTATATGTTGGTCAGGTAAATGAATTCTTTTTCAAATCGAGAAAATTATGAATTGTTTATTATTTAAGGTTTAAAACGATTAAGTATGACAACAATTTATGCTCAAAGAGATACACAAATGCGTTCACAATATTGTAATCCAATCGAAAGTTTTTCTGACAAAATCGATCAAATGCTCGTCAAAATCGATAAAGTATTTAGAACATATTCGATCTATTGTAAAATGAAAGTTTCGTTATATTTAGTTGTATATTGATCAAAAAATTGAACTTAAAAGATTGGATAAAATTCAATTTTCAAATTAATTATTTTCTTTTTTTTATTGATCAAATTATTTCCAAATGATTTTTATGTTGATCTTATAAATAAGAAGATTTAAATGACGAAGAAGTTTTTTTATCTGAATAAATTGCTAAAAGAGAATTATTATTAATGAATATGTTTCATATTATTAAAAGGAAATTTGAGATGAAATTACTAGTGTATTATTTCTTTTTCTTTACAAGATCTTACAACGAAAAAAGAAAGAAGAAGAAATAAAAACGGATGATCAAAGGAAAAATACGAAATATTGTTTTTTTTTCTCTACTTGTAATTACACTAGAATTGAAAAGAGGATGATGAAAACAAAAACCAGGATTGAAAATATTTCTACTGTTAAACTGGAGGAATGTTTTTCATTTAAAATGTTTGAATAAATGATAATAATAATGTCGATTTATTTTGTTTGTGCAGCAATTTGTCTAAGTTGTTGAAGACAAGATTGTAAAGCATCTTGTTCTTGTTTAATTGTGATTGATTTTTTAACTTCATTTGTTATCCAATTAATCATATTTGATCTTTCGAAATCTTTTCGTGCATTTTGTAAAGCTACTTGATAATCTAATCGACGTTTAACAGCTTCATACATTTGTCTTAAACGATCACGATATGCAGTTTCAAGTGCCATATTAACGATTTCTTTTCGTGCATCACTTAATATTCCAATATTTTTTGCACGTTCTAATGATTCTTCATATCCATGTAACATTTTTCCAGCCATTGCTTTAGAATTTTGTACGACTGATGTGTATCGATTAACTTCTTCTTTATGCCAACCTTGAAAAACCTCACCAACCATTGGACCAATTCTAAAAGATAAATAATTGATTTTATTTTAATGAATAAAAAAAATGAGAGAAAATATTTCTTTACTTTTTAACAACAGTAATAACAGCTGCAGCCAAAATGAGATATTCAGTGAAATCATACCAAAGTACAATATATTCTTTGCTAAATCCATAAATAATTAAACCATAAAAGAACATATATGGTCCAGTAACACCAGTTTTTTTCATAGAAAAATTTAAACCAAGATTCAGGTACACAATACCAACGAACTGGATTTGGTGTTTCACGAAGTTTATATGGTGGATAATTAACTAAATCACGTTCAGGCCATTGATCGTGTGGCCATAAACGTTTGCCATTGTATTCAGTTCGCCATTGTACCGATGATAAATCTTTTATCGAATCTTCGACACGTANNNCCATCACTCGGATTTACATAACCATCAGACATCAACTCTTTTCATAAAAAAAGAATATTTAATAAGAGGAAAAAAAAGAGTAAAATTTTGTCTTACTACAATCTAATGATGATGTTTTATTATGATTATTGGATTGTTGAGAAAATGCTGTAGACATCATTGGAAAATAATCGACATCTGAATAAGATTGATTTTGTATTGGAATAGTGTCCAATTCATTTAGAGTTGAAGATGATTTCATTGCAATGTTTCTCTTTTTCTTCTTTTCTTTTTTCTTTTCATAATTATTATCATTTAATTCATTATTTGATTGACTTCGATTAATATGATCTTCATCCTTCAAGAAGAAAAAGAAAATGAAATGAAATTATTTTCATTTTTGAATCGTATATATTTCTTGAATATGTTCATCATTTCGATCTTTTGCAGGAAGTCTTTTACGAATAAACGATAACATTGATCCAACAAAAACTTGTCCCGTGTATTTAATTGTGTTGACAATTGTTACTCATATATTCAATGTTATATTAGTCATTATCAACCAATAGGATTTTATTCCAACTTTTATTCTTTTTAACAATCTATTATATGATTGACACATTCAATGTCACATAAAATAGAAATTCAACAATCTTTATCGATCGAAAATGAATGATAAATACGTATTTTTGTTCTTTTTATGACAAAAAGAAGATTTCTGTAGGAGAGAAAAATGATTATATTATTATCAATCAAAAGGAAAATGTTTAAATCAACGGGTTTTTTGTTTCTGTAACAAAATGAATTGTATTTAACAGATGATCATTCGATTTTTACATTTGTGATAAAACTCCATGTTGGATAAATTAATGAGTTATTTCTATTGTATACTTTTAGAAAATGAATTTCTTTTTTTCTTTTAAAGAAAATGAAAATAACATTGATGACTTTTGATGGTTAATAAAATACCTGCCTTTTTCTTTAAAAAAGCATCTTTTTTAATACACTTAGCAAAGAAAAAAAGAATTACTGATGAACAATCTTTAAAAAGGAAAAAAAGTATTTGAAAAAAATGAGAATAATGAATTTCATTCATTCTTTGTTTTTTTTTCCTTCTTGAAAAATTGTTAATTATTTGATTTTCAACAAAATTCGAATATGGATAAATTAACGAATATGAAATTAAAATTTCAAACGATTTTATACGAGAAAAAAGTAATTCATTATTTAGTTAAAGTTCTTTTGATAAGTTTAACAGTTATTGTAAGTACTTTAATTTATCAACAAAGAATTTCTATAAGTGAAAAATTTGAAAAAAAACAATATCATATTGCACATTGTATGACAGGAATTCCTCGAACACTTTATAAAGAAGAAGTTTATGTTGCTTATCGTCGACAAGCATTAAATATTCTTCCAGGTGATCTTTTTCTTATTCTTCAAATGACAAATAAAACAGAAGATGTTCATGGAACAATTATTCATACAAATGAACCTGAAAGATATGAAGCAGCAATAAAATATCTTTCACCAAGAAGAATTGAATGGATTTCTGTTGGAAATCATTTAGGAGCTATTGAAGATATTAGTGGAAATGCAAAATGGAAACGTTGTTTAGAACATATTGAACAAATTGAAAAAGAAAATCAATTTCAATATGATTTTATTGTTCGAACTCGTCCTGATTTATTTATTGCAAAAGATTTACCAACAGCAAATATTTTACCACGTGATCGAATTTTAATAAATCCATATTATGAATATATTAAAATAGATATTCTTCAAGGTTATAAACAAATCTGGTCTGATATTCCACTTCCTTGTAATAAGAAAAATTATGGTTTATCTGATTTATTTGCAATTTTACCAAGAAAATTGGCTCAACCTTATATGGATGTTGCTTTTACATCAAATCTTCCACGTCATGTTTGTGGTCAAGATTATATGCATCCAGAATGTCCAATACGAGCAGTTCTTTATAAAGCAAATATAACATTTGAACTTTGGGCTTTTGTTATCAGAATTATGCGATCAAATCAATTTTGTCATTTAAATGCTTGGAATCGTTTTAATAGTTGGTGTTAAAATTATNGATTGTTTTGCATCTATTTTAAATAATTTCTAAAAATAGTTCATAAGTTTCTCAATGAAATTATACAGAAAATCATTTGAATAAACGTGTTTTTCTTGAATTGACTGGATTGTGATTCATTTTTAGACATAAAATATATTTTCATTAAAGATATTGATGGAAAGATATGTAGCGCCATCTATAAGGATCTGATGGTTTGATTCGTTTTCTCCAATGATTAAAAATATAAATCGTGAGTGAGTCAATACAATAAAATGAAAAAGAATCTTTATCATATTTTAGTTTAGTTAGGGTTAAGATTGTTATTTGTTTAAAAGAAAAGAAAAGAAAAGGTTAAGGATTAAAATTAATCTTTACAGAAAAAAAAGATTTTTTCTTCTATCTTGATTTTTTGATTTTAGTTAAAGAAAAATAGAATAGAGATGTCATCTGACAAAGACAAGAAAAGTTCGCCATCTGACGAATTATTAAAATCAATCGATTTATGGTTAAAATGGGATCAATGTGAGAAAACACGAAAAGAAATTGAAGAATTAAAAAAGAATTCGAAATGGGATGATTTACAAGTTCGTTTATCTCATCGAATTCAATTTGGTACAGCTGGTCTTCGTGCTAAAATGGGAAGTGGATTTGCATTAATGAATGAATTAACTGTTATTCAAGCAACACAAGGTCTTCTTCGTCATATACAAACAACATTTCAAAACAAAAATGATTCTTTGGCTGTTGTCATTGGTTTTGATGCACGTCATCAATCACATGAATTTGCACGTTTAGCTGCTGCTCTCTTTGCATATGAAGGTATTCATGTTTATTTATTTGATTCGACAACAGTTCCAACACCATTTATTCCATTTACTGTTAAACAACTTCATTGTCAAGCGGGAATTATGGTAACAGCAAGTCATAATCCCAAAGATGATAATGGTTATAAAGTTTATTGGGAAAATGGAGCACAAATTATTTCACCATTAGATGCACAAATTGCACAATCTATTGAACAAAATTTAGAACCATGGAAAGATAAAGCATGGAATTTGAATATTCTTCAAGACAAAAATTCGAAATTAATTTCTGATCCAATTGAAAAGGTTTTGTTTATTTTGTTCTTTTTATCATCTCAATTTCTTTTTGTTTTTNTGAATATTCTTCAAGACAAAATTCGAAATTAATTTCTGATCCAATTGAAAAGGTTTTGTTTATTTTGTTCTTTTTATCATCTCAATTTCTTTTTGTTTTTGAAGATTCGTGATTTATATATGTCAAATTTATCTAAATTATGTTATTTTCCTGAGTTAAATGCATCAACACCATTGAAATTCGTTTATACACCAGTTCATGGTGTTGGACAACCTTATGCTGAACGTGCATGTGCTGCATTCCTTTTTCAACCATTCATATCAGTTGATGAACAGAAAAAATCCTGATCCAAACTTTTCTACGGTAAAATATCCAAATCCCGAAGAAGGAAAAGAAACATTGGAATGTGCTATTCGAACAGCTAATAAGAATAATGCTGATTTTATTATTGCTACTGATCCTGATGCTGATCGATTTGCACTTGCAGAACGAGATCCAACTGGTTCAACGGAATCAGGATGGAGAATTTTAAGTGGAAATCAATTAGGAGCTTTACTTGGATGGTGGCGTTGGTTTACATGGAGAAATCGAAATCCTAATGTTAATGTTAAAGATGTCTATATGCTTTATTCAACTGTTTCATCACATATTCTTAAATCAATTGGTGAAGTTGAAGGTTTTAATACAATTGATACTCTCACAGGATTCAAATGGCTTGGAAATCGATCAAATGAACTTATTCATCAGAAAAAACATGTTCTCTTTGCTTTTGAAGAAGCCATGTAAGTCAAACATTTGATTTTCTATTGAAAATAAATCATCTTTTATTTCAATTAAGTGGATTTATGTGTGATCCCGAGAATGTCTTAGATAAAGATGGAATATCTGCATTGGCTATTGGAGCAGAAATGTGTGTTTATCTTAAGTCAATTGGTCGAACATTGTATGAACAACTTAATCAAATTTCATTACTTTATGGTTATCATATTAATAACAATTCTTATGTCATTTGTAATAAAACTGATGTCATGATGAATATGTTTGATCGACTCAGACATTATGATCAAAAGAAAGATCAGAATGCACAGGTAAATATTCTCACATTTCATTTTCTTAGAAGAAAAAACGAAGATAATCATTTTATTATTCTTTTTTTAGAAAACGAATCAAGGAGAAAAAAGTGAAGCAAAGATTCTTGTTCAATATTCAAATAAGATCAAATCTCATCTTGGTGCCAATGAAAATGAATCGAAAAATGGACAAGATGAAGAATATGTTTATCCAAAATCATGTGGAAAATATCAAATAACTGGTATTCGTGATTTAACTGTTGGAATCGAAGCTGATTTTCGTGATAAAGGAAAAGATGAAAAACCCACTTTACCATGTTCATCAGCAACACAAATGATCACATTTTATTTTGATAATGGTTGTGAAATTACAATTCGAGCAAGTGGAACTGAACCAAAAATTAAATGGTATTCTGAAATACGTAAAAAGAAAGAAATAAAAAATCCATCAGAAGACAATCCAATGATTGATGATGAACAATTTCGAAAAGAAACTAAAGATGAACTTGATGCTTTAGTTGAACAAGTTGTAGAAGAATTTTTACAACCAAAACAAAATCAATTAATTGAAAGAGAAACAACTGCTAAATAAACGAATGAACATTCCAAATTTTCTTCAAGCTTTTCTTTTCTGTGACTTTTCCCCGTGCATCCTTTATCTTTGCAATAACATTAATCTATTCATTATCAAGAACAGTTTTTAACTTTTTCCATTTCATAAACTATAGAATAAACACTTTAATCATATAAAGAAAAGATCTTCTTTTTACTTATAAATATTATGAATTTCAAAGAATAATATTCATGTGCAGTTAACAACACGAATTGAAATGAGATTGTATCATAATGTCTACACAACTATTTAATTCGATGTAGTTTCGTACGTCTATACGTGTTTTATAGGTTTTATTCACATGACGATGCAAAATGAGGACTATCGTCTTTTTTAGTCAAACGATGTTTGCAGTGAACGATCTATTAACCATTAGCCATAAGATATTCAATAAAATCGATAGTGTAATATCTGTTCATTTTTCAGTTGAAGTGTACTTCTAACTCTTATAGATATTTCCGAGTATTGAATGGCAGGACCGTGATAAAACGTGCTTCTTCTTTCGTATAGAATTTGTTACAATGGTTTGGTGATTTTTCAACCGAAAATAAAAATAAAAATTTATCTTCGCACGAGATTTCTATTCGATTTCGAAAATCCTGAAACATATGACGACATGTTCATTAATGAATTCATATTCCGAACAAATGAAATGAAACTGAACTTTGAAATCCTATGAAATACGAATGATTCATCGTTAAAAATTCTTCTGATAGACGTGATCATTGAATTGGCATTCTCGAAAAATGTCGATTTTGGATTAAAAATCTCATTAGAATAGATTTATATCGCCGGGATAGCTCAGTTGGGAGAGCGTCAGACTGAAGATCTGAAGGTCCCTGGTTCGATCCCGGGTCACGGCATTTCTCTTTTTGTCGATTTATATCAAATCCATTGATTACAAACATTCCGAAAATG
>CAJNOJ010000256.1:0-146178 GCA_905250025.1 Adineta ricciae
ATAATGATACGAACAAAGATTGTCCGTTGCGTCGTACAGCTGATACGTGTGTATTCGCCAAACTTTATCCAACATTTCGAATGACATCACTCTCTCTCGGAATTCAGAAGACAATCGAATGGTTCCGAAATCAGTCGAGATATGTTTGACTTCGAAAAGTTTCAATATGATCATAGTCACGGATTTGATTGCCTTGATAAGTCAATGGAGGATCAATCCAGAATGATTGTAGTGTTGATGATAAACGAAAATAAATAATTCTGTAGAAAATCTGAATTCTGAAAGTCGTTTTTCTGTATTTGAAGTTGTTCGATCAGTGCTCGAGCTGAGCATGGTGTTAATAGGTAAGCATGTGTCCATCGTGATGCATTGAATTTTTGTGTGATAACAGTGAAAAAGCATAGAATGAAGATTTTTGAAAATGTTCATCTTCGAGAATTAATGATTAAACAGATGTTTTGTTCAGCCATTTCGTACCAAGTATCGACATGCTCCATAGTGATTGCACATCGTCATTGTTGGTCATGAGTTAAAGATCGATTTTTCAAATTCAATCGTTCATAAACATGTGAAAGAGATGAATGGTATGTCGTTCGATTCCATTGATAGACGGTTTTTAATTGCTGAAGTTCAGTTTTCGAATAATAATCATACGCGATACCGTCGTGATGATAAACTGAATAACCCCTGTTGATGGAACTCTCCAATTCGTTCAGTAGAACTAAATAAACATTGACAAGTTCACAAGAACCTCAGTTTAATCAATATACGAACCAAGGTTGAAGTCTTGAGGGTGTGATACATCTGTGAACAAGGTCTTATTATTTGCCAAAGTATGGACTTGAAGTAGACTGTTTTCGTTGGATTCTATATGATCCTTCGAAATAAAAAGAAAGAAAGGTTTTCGATCAGATTAAAGTCTGATGCTTCGAAAATTATATTCATGACTGAGTTGTACTTTTAATGAGAATCTTGTTACAATCATGTGTTTATGATTAGAATAGCAAAAAATGGTTCCAATGAGTATTTATCCCAAGACAAGAGAATCTTTTTCATTCCCTTTTACAAATATGCATCGATTGGAAATGTAGTAATTACCGACATGTCCCAGTTTTTTATTTCATAGGAAAAATCGAGACAAAATCATCGTATTACAATAGAAGTACTCATAGTAATCTTTTCGATAATGAATCAGTGTTCTTTTCAAAGACAAAAATCAGGTATGGGCACTTTTGGTATCCACTCTATGTTTATCAGTGGTGGTGGGTTCAGCACCAAAAATTCGGATCCTTGTCGAATAAATGGTGCAAGCATCAACGGCGCTGTTATGATCAGAAACACATGTGTGGTTAACCATCCAATATATCCAGGAAGTGGACGATTTAGATTCGCTTCGAAACAACAAACTAAGCCATGCACGAAGAAAAACATAAATGCTGGAAATAATGCTGAGTAATCATCGAACAGAACCAATGCGAGATGAGCATGTAGGAGACCACTAACACTAAAAGTCATCAATCCAGCCATAGTCGGAGCTGAGAATTGTGTACAGATTGGTTGAAAGATAGATTCTTTGAGAACTGTATTCACAATCTGATTGTATCTTCGACCCCAAAACTCTCGTAAAGAAGTGCTTAAGATTGGTAAATTAGTAAATGATTCTAACGTATATTTGTTCCAAGTGAGTAGTCGAATGAAAACAGCTTCGGAATCAAGGAAATAAGATATGCTTATCATTGACGAGTAAAACAAGAGAATTCTTGCAAAACTAACTCGTGTTTCACAACTGATTGACCATCGATAAGTCCAATGGTTGACGAACAATTTCAGGACGATTAGAATAAGTTGTGTACTGATCGGCCACTGATTTCTCAGGGACTGTTGGGATCGAATAGGAAGAAAAGTCCAAAGAATTTTCGCGAGATATGATTGAAATGTTAATGGTGAATTCATTGTACAAACAGTTAGTTGAATCAAACGTATAAATGTCAACCAAGCTATGGCTAAAATGATCACTGATGACGCGTAAAATGTTGGTAGATCTTGACAAGTGATCCAAGTTAATAAGCCACATGGAAATAATGTGAGGAGAAATCGAAGAAAACCATATGGAATAGGACGAATGACATAGTAAGAGATGATTATATATGCAATCCAGCTGAGAAGAATTGACGAGGACAGAGTCATGGTATAGTAAAATGCACTGATTTCTTTCTTTTGTATATTTATTATCTTTTCAAAGATATGCTCATTTGATAACCTTGAATGAGTCATTGTTCGTTTGCAAAGAATAGAACAGTGTGGTTGTTACGAACATCGCTTTTTTTCTGTCAGAACGAAAAAAGAAAAAGGCACGTATGTAAACAATTCTGTTAAATTTTACAATCGAACGGATGACGGTAAAAATCAGAAGTTTAAATGTTAACCAAACGACGAATCTTAGCATTACTCAAATTGATCGCAGTTTCATTTTGCATTGTTTTACTGCAAAAAAGTTACGTTCCACTATGGAATCATTCGACGCCAATAGATCAAACAAATAGAACATTGGAAACACGAATTCGTTGTATAGGTCCACTGATCAATCAATCCTGTTTATTCGAAAATCTCTATTATATCAATGGCGAATTTATCATTTTAACAGTCAACGGAACGTCGCTACCAGATTATTCTGTTCGAACGAATTCGCTTCAGCTTTGGCCAAAAGTACGACAAAAGCGTGTTTTTGATTCTTATTCGTCTCTGGAACATTTCGTTCGAACAATTGCTGAACCGACAAGTATTCCTGATGTCACTGTTTATTTTATTCAAGATTGGCAATACAATATTGGTCATGCATTATTTGACGGACTGTACCCTGCTTATCTTGCTTTGATTCGTTTCTCTCCTCGACATCTTCATCCATTTCGACTATTTACAGATTTTCGTGATTGTGATAAATGTTGGACTGAAGACATCTATCAACGATTCTCTGGCCTGCCAATTATCAAAGAGCTTCAGTTCATGCAGACGTCCACGCGGCGATGGTTTATGTTCGAAGAGATCATTATGGGAAGTGGAATGATGTGTCAACGTTGTACGCAAACAAATTTTCAATTACCTGGTGGAATTGAACTGGACGGCTCACGGCTCTTTCGTGATCGAATGTATCGCCAGCATGGATTATTACCACCAAGAGTTCGACATCGATCGTCATCTGAATATCGAACATCAAATGATGTTCTTCGCACTTATGTGATTCATAATAAACGTTTTCACGAGGATGATATTCAACAGATTCAAGACGCCATCGCTGAGATCAACAACTATACGCATTTCTTTAAAAAGGAACAACAGCAGCAGCAGCACCCGTTAATTCACATATCTTATCTTCACTATGAAGATATACCACTTCGCAATTTGACTCCGTCACTATTTCAAGATAACAAATTCATTGCACAATTACGTCTCTTACGACAGATGGACATTCATATAAGTGCGCCGGGGACAGGTCAAATGTATCAAACGTTTTTACCGGACGGTTCTATTCATATCAATCTCGGTGGTTTAAAACCCGATGGGTCAGATAAAACAAAGAAAGTGTTTACTTCGTTCGGCGAACAATATATGACAAGCGGGACACCGTATATCAAAGGTCTTTATTACCCAATTAATGAACGAGTAAAAGGGATTCGACAAGATGAGGTTGTGCGATTAGTCCGACAAGCAGCGAAATTAATCCTTGATGGGTTCGCCATACCAGTGAATCCATATGATAACTTGGCGAACGATGGACAATTGTTTATAGAAATGTGTGCTAAAGATCCAGTTTTTTGTTCGTTAGTAACAACAAGACCTGCACAAACACATTTTCCGTGTTTTAACTTTTGGATTGAAGAGCTTATTCATGAGTATCGACAATGGAAAGTGGGAGGAGTAGTTGACAATCAAAAAAATCTCACTTGTACATACGATCAAACTTTACTACGACAACTAAGACAGAAGTACAGAATTACACACAACTGTTCGTTTTGAAAAGCCTAGATCCTATATAGTTATTTCTTTTATTTGTACTAAATAACAATAAAAAACATCTTTTAAAAGAAAAAGTCATGTATGACGATGCGACGGAACGAAAGGCAAATGGTCTGAATATGAAAGACTAGGGCCAGGAGTAGGCGGTGGAGGAGTATCAAGCGCTATGTCGCTTGAGATAACTACTTTCGATCCGTAATGTTTGTGTAATATCCTTCCTATGTACATTAGTAACGATAGAAGACTAATAACTCCAAAGACAGCAAACAAATCAGCGATGGCTTCAAATGGTAAATCTGTTGGATCTGATGTTCCTGAGTCCTGTGCACATGTTGTTGCCTGAAACCATTTTCTTTGCAACTCATTGAACACATTTGCTTCACGGAATGATAATACGGTGACATCCAGGATCTGTTCATATAACCACTTCTTTGGATACATGATTCCGAATGAACTATGATCGAAACCGGCACCGACGAGAGTCAAATTGCAATAGACGGCACTGGTCGCGTACTCGACGACACCTGAATCCATGATTGATGCATCGATAACTTTATTTAATAACTTTTCGTACATATCTTCTTTGGTTGTTAACGGATAATAATTTCGACTACCACCAGTGATTTCTCGAAGAAAATAATCTTCAATCGAAGTACCTACAAGAATGCCAATTCGATTGTATGGAACTTTTCCATTTTTAATATCGTCAATGCCGGCGATGAAATCTTGTGATTGAGAGAGAGTTAACTTCGCTGTTAACGTTGCTTGATATGCGGCAATGAGAACGACGCTGACGACGTATATACCGCTTGTCAGGATGCGACCAGGTGATGTTTTTGCTTGGAAGTCAACACCGTATCCAATAAGTGTCCCAATTGCATACCAAATGCTCATTCCAATGCGAGAAATTACTGGCTTCTTTCTGAGTTCTGCATGGCGTACTTCATAGAAGTAAATTAGCAAAGCAGACCAAAGAACGACGAGTGCGATCATGATCCAGAGAATTACTGGAAATGGTTTCAAAAAGGCGAAACGACCATAACTTTCGGAAGTTTTCTTTCGAATGATTAACCGTAATGTGTTGTCAAAGATTGACTCAGAAAACGACACTTTTTCTCTTCGGACGGCTAAAATTGTGATATCTCCAACTATCACATCGAATTGGTCATTTACTATTAAATCAGGCAGACTGCTATATGTAACATTTTGAGGTATTAAAGTGACATTTGCGATAAATCCCATTTTTTCTTGTAGACGATAAACCAAATCAACGGCATAGCCGACTAATTTTGCTTTCTTATTTCCATATTCATCTGTAATTTCTTTCTCCATAGCAAATGGAACTGTTTCTTTAACACCAATACGTAATGTAACGCCGTGAATGGATGCGTAACCGGTTGGTATAGTTAAAGATTGACCAGGCCAAACAATAATGTTTTTTTCAGCATGTTGGGTCCAGTCAGCTGATCCGGTCGATACTAGGACTGGAACAAAGTTAAGAGTTTTGGAAAAACGTTGAACATTTTTCACAATGTAATAGGAACCGTTGATTCGATCTGTTGTATTGGTAAAAAATTGAACAGAACCTGTCACACCCAGGAAAGTATTTGTATTAAGTATATCAAATATTGAATGCATATTTAGAGCACGTCGGTCGAAACAAAACGAAGTATTCGTAAATCCAATGCACGATGAAAAATTGCTGTTGGAGCACAATCGTGAAAATGATTCAATCAACGCCCATGTTGCATCAAATGCAAACAATGTGTAATAATCAACGTTTGCTGTGCCAGGAAACGATTCAGGTTCATACGTCTTCCAGATGGTATACGCATCATTTAACAATGTTTGATTTACTGGTGCGCCTGCCAGATTTCCTACCACAGGACTAATGGATAATATTCCAACTAAGCGATCATACCAAGTGTCGTTGAAATCTGTTAATGCAACATCGCCGCCCAATATCCATGTAAATAATGGGCCAACTACATCTGCTTTGAGACCGCTTTGTAGAATTAGTGTTGCATAAGTCGAATCAGCCCAAACGATTACGGTTCGTGCTAAACTGTGTGTCAATATACCTTTCAAATCACCCCGAATGGCCAATGTTGTCATATCGAAGATCATCGTGTCTGTAACAGTTATATTGCTATCAGCAAACGCATCAGAAAGGGCTTTAACGCCTCCCGTTCCAAATTCATCATTTTGGTAAATAATGATACACATTGTCCAATTGAATCGCACAAACAGTTTAGCCATAGCCAAAGCTGCGTCATTATCCGAAGGTACTGTACGATAAAAACTGGGATATTCTATTCGATCGGACAGTTTAGGGTCAGTTGCACCATAGGATATGATGGGAATATCGATATCTTCAGTAAATGGTGCAAGTACATGTGCTTCTCGCGAAACTGACGGTCCAACAATACCGACAATATTGGAAGTCGACACTGCTTCACACGTCATACGAAGAGCGTTCATGGGACTACCTGACGTTGTTTCAAGACGCCAGCCCAAATATTCACCTCCGACAGTTATACCGTATTGATGAGAAAGCAGTATAGCCGAGTAGAACATCGCACGAGTTTGATAATACCATGACTGAATATTAGTGATATCAGTGATATTTTGTGAAAGATATAGTAGCTGAACTGCTGATGAATTCGCTGAAGGCCAAGTTCCTTCTACTTGTCGTTGAACAAAAAGGAAATACAAACATAAGCACTGAAACTTCCATACGAACGTCATCGCAATCTGAAAAGAAACTATTTGTCATAAAGGCTCTGATTTTTCTTTCGTTTTATGTATACACGTAAAGGTTAATATCGAATATAAAGAAAAACATTATGCATGGTTAATTCTGAATAGGTATTAAATTATATACATACATGTGTCTGTAGGAGAAAACCAAGCGCATGCACTTCCTCTTTATTTTCGAATATAATACATCGAATAACACTACATCATAGTGACACAACGCATAACCTAACTGCATTATTTTTTCACCTGGGTAAACAATTTTCTCCAACCATTTCAAATCATGATATTGTACCATTTCATACTTTTCTTCATAATTAAATATCGATTCTCTCTACTCGAATATAACATAGCAGTGAAGACATCACACGGATTTCGTAAAGTTACCTTTGACGACTAGAAATGAATATATGCGTGTGCTATGGAGAATACAAATCATATGCATGTAGTAGCGTTCCAGTATCACAGATAATCAGTGAAATAATACGATCAAACAGAATCATCTCACCCTCAAGCACCGCTTGAGATCTGAAAACGACTGGGTCGGTATTGAAAAATTTTCAATTTATCAGTTCTGAAACATAATTCTGATAATTCTTTATAGAGAAGTTTGATGAATATTTCCTTGCCTCTCTGTTCGTTGCGCAATATTTTTATTTGATGTATTTTAGATTTATTGAATACGACAAGATGATTATAAGGTATAATTTTTTTGCAATATCTACGTGAAAAATTGATCTGCCTCTAATTTGTTTAATCTAAGCTTATGGAGGATAGGCTGTTGCTGGAAGGCATCTACAGAAAGTTTTTCTATAAGCAAGAAGCCATGTTTAAGAGTGTACTAGAGAAAGGTCACTACAGTTGCAGTTGCGGGTTCAGTTGAAACATGATGTAACTTTGGTTAGCAGGAATAACAAAGAGCAGAAGTCATCTGCCTTTAATATTATAATTGGGTATTTTTCTTGCTATTAATATGTGTATCATCGTCATCATCCGAACGTGATCGCTCAAGAATCGAAGCAACCGGAGCAGCACCAATAGGCGGATTAGTATCCGACTGATTTGAGTCATTAGTAGGTTGTTGCCGGATATTGTGAGCAGGTATTGTTGCACCACTTGCAATAGAAGCAATAACAGTTTGCTCAGATTCAGCCATAGATGGACTTGATTTGAATTTCAATAGTTGCCGATATATTCCATGAACAGCAGCTGTAGCGGCGCTAGCATGAGGACAAAGAACATACAAGAAATGTTGATCGCTATCCCCACGCACTTTAGGACTTGGATTCACTCGAAGATTGCACTGGCCAGTCAGACTATATGCGAACGCATATGTGTACTTATTAGTGTTTGTATACAACACTAAAGTGCGCTCCGTGGAGTCTTTATTATTAGTATCACCCGATGCTTTCAAGGCCTTCGCCACTTCTTCACCATTCACATTGACTGCATAGGCGCGAATATCAATTGGGTCTTTTAGCTTGCGTATGTCGTTAAAAAAGTCTCCTGGATCCGTGGACCGTGAGTCCATCGAGTAAATTACAGTACGGTCAAATTCTAATTTAATTTCGTGTTTAAGAGCTTCATTAACTGCTGTATCATTCTTACAAAGGACAAAAGTAGATAAAATACTTTTCCAGTTATCATAAATAAAATCGAATTTCTTCTTTGATTCCTCATTTTTTGCCTTCGACTCTTCATTTGAATTTCCGAATTTCGTACTATAATCTTCATAAAGTCTTTCCTTGTCCCACTCTTCGTGAGTAACGGTCTGACAAACAAATGCTATATGCGCCATAACATCTGTAGTCCAGTTGGCAGTACTTTCCTGGGTAGGAGTCTTGTCTTCGTCTTCATTCGTATTTTCACCAGTAGGTACAATTGTATTTTGATCGCGTAGTAATTGTTCGACGTCTGGATGAACAATAACATATCCAGTTGAATACGTTTCTTTTAAATCCACATTTTCTAATGGTGGATCTAAGTTTGAGTTGTTTACATTCCAAAAACAATACTTTTTCATCGCTGCAAAATAATTAATTCAAAGGTGCATCTCGAGTGTATTTTTGCAGCGATGAAAAAGTATTGTTTTTGGAATGTAAACAACTCAAACTTAGATCCACCATTAGAAAATGTGGATTTAAAAGAAACGTATTCAACTGGATATGTTATTGTTCATCCAGACGTCGAACAATTACTACGCGANAAGAAGCAGACAACTAGCACGATGGGTCATTGCAGCCGTGATTGTTTTAACACTACTTTCACATGTTCACGATCCATACTATCGGCGGCTGATCACCGATGTGGATGAGAATGATCAGAGAATCTGGTGTTTTGCTGATTACCCGCCAATAGTTCATACCTACAACTATCTCGTCAACCTCGTTCACTTTCTTGATCCTCTGAGCATCTGAAAGAGCAATTATATCGACATAAACATCTGTTGATATCTCCACTAACATT
Organism: Adineta ricciae; assembly: GCA_905250025.1. Classification (NCBI taxonomy): domain Eukaryota; kingdom Metazoa; phylum Rotifera; class Eurotatoria; order Adinetida; family Adinetidae; genus Adineta; species Adineta ricciae. Next base: position 9,238 of record CAJNOJ010000256.1, read on the forward strand.
AGTTGTGGTGAGCACACCTCGTCTAATTCTGTTATTTCTGAGTGGATGAATGTTCTTGGATATTTTGTATCATTTGTACCTCCGATCTTGACATTTGTACTGCCATCTACCAATTATCGGAAAGAATTCTAGAGCGCAATTCGGAAACAGTTGATTCGATTTCGATCAGGACATTGACTGAACTATTTGCATGCTTTGCTACTTAACTCTTCACGCAAAACCCTTGTCTATGGCCATTGAGGGTGCGATACATCTGTGAATAAAGTCCTATTATTTGCCAAAGTATGAACTTGAAATAGATTGTTAACAATTTTTGTTGGATTCTATATGATCCTTTGAAATAAAAAGAAAAAAGGTTTTCAATCAGATTAAAGTCTGATGCTTCGAAAATTATATTCATGATTGAGTCGTACTTTCAATGATAATCCTGCTACAGTCATGTGTTTATGATTAGAATAGCAAAAAATGGTTCCAATGAGTAATTATCTCAAGACAAGAGATCATTTTTCATTCCCTTTTATAAATATGCATCGATTGGAAATGTAGTAATTGCCGACATATCCTAGTTTTTTATTTCATAGGAAAAATCGAGACAAAATCATCGTATTACAATAAAAGTGCTTGTAGTAATCTTTTAGATAACTGATGAGTGTTCTTTTCAAAGACAAAAGTCAGGTATGGGCACTTTTGGTATCCATTCTACGTTTATCAATGGCGGTGGGTTCAGCACCAAAAATTCGGATCCTTGTCGAATAAATGGTGCAAGCATCAACGGAGCTGTTATGATCAGAAATACATGTGTGGTTAACCATCCAATATATCCAGGAAGTGGACGATTTAGATTCGCTTCGAAACAACAAACTAAACCATGCACAAAGAAGAACATAAATGCTGGAAATAGTGCTGAGTAATCATTGAACAGAACCAATGCGAGATGAGCATGTAGGAGACCACTAACACTAAAAGTCAGCAATCCGGCCACAGTCGGAGCTGAGAATTGTGCACAGATTGGTTGAAAGATAGATTCTTTGAGAACTGTATTCACAATCTGATTGTATCTTCGACCCCAAAACTCTCGTAAAGACGTGCTTAAGATTGGTAAATTGGTAAATGATTCTAATGTATATTTGTTCCGAGTGAGCAGTCGAATGAAAACAGCTTCGGAATCAAGAAAATAAGATATGGTCATCATTGACGAGTAAAACAAGAGAATTCTTGCAAAACTAACTCGTGTTTCACAACTGATTGTCCATCGATAAGTCCAATGGTTGACGAACAATTTCAGAACGATTAGAATAAGTTGTGCACTGATTGGCCACTGATTTCTAAAGGATTGTTGGGATCGAATGGGAAGAAAAGTCCAAAGAATTTTCGCGAGATATGATTGAAATGTTAATGGTGAATTCGTTGTACAAACAGTTAGTTGAATCAAACGTATAGATATCAACCAAGCTATGGCTAAAATGATCACTGATGACGCGTCAAATGTTGGTAGATCTTGACAAGTGATCCAAGTTAATAAGCCACATGGAAATAACGTGAGGAGAAATCGAAGAAAACCATATGGAATAAGACGAATGATATAGTAAGAGATGATTATATATGCAATCCAGCTCAGAAGAACTGACGAGGACAGAGTCATGGTAGTAAAATGCACTGATAACTTTCTTTTGTATATTTATTATCTTTTCAAAGATATGCCCATTTGATGACCTTGAATGAGTCATTGTTCGTTTGCAAAGAACAGAACTGTGTGGTTGTTACGAACATCGTCTTTTTTTCTGTCAGAACGAGAAAAGAAAAAAGCACATATGTAAACAATTTTGTTAAATTTTGTAGTCGAACGAATGACGGTAATCAGAAGTTTAAATGTTAACCAAACGACGAATCTTAGCATTACTCAAATTGATCTCAGTTTCATTTTGCATTGTTTTACTGCAAAAAACTTACGTTCGACTATGGAATCATTCGACGCCGATAGGTCAAACAAATAGAACATTGGAAACACGAATTCGTTGTATAGGTCCACTCATCAATCAATCCTGTTTATTCGAAAATCTCTACTATATCAATGGCGACTTTATCATTTTAACAGTCAACGGAACGTTGCTACCAGATTATTCTGTTCGAACGAATTCGCTTCAGCTTTGGCCAAAAGTACGACAAAAGCGTGTTTTTGATTCTTATCCGTCTCTGGAACATTTCGTTCGGACAATCGCTGAACCGACAATTATTCCTGATGTCACTGTTTATTTTATTCAAGATTGGCAATACAATATTGGTCATGCATTATTTGATGGGCTGTATCCTGCTTATCTTGCTTTGATTCGTTTCTCTCCGCGACATCTTCATCCATTTCGACTATTTACAGATTTTCGTGATTGTGATAAATGTTGGACTGAAGACATCTATCAAAGATTCTCTGGCCTGCCAATGATCAAAGAGCTTCAGTTCATGCAGTCGTCCACGCGACGATGGTTTATGTTCGAAGAGATCGTTATGGGAAGTGGGATGATGTGTCAACGTTGTACACAAACAAATTTTCAATTACCTGGTGGAATTGACCTAGACGGCTCACGGCTCTTTCGTGATCGAATGTATCGGCAGCATGGGTTATTACCACCAAGAGTTCGACATCGATCGTCATCTGAATATCGAACATCAAGCGATGTTCTTCACACTTATGTCATTCATAATAAACGTTTTCACAATGATGATATTCAACAGATTCAAAACGCCATCGCTGAAATCAACAACTATACACATTCCTTTAACAAGAAACAACAGCAGCAGCCGTTAATTCATATATCTTATCTTCATTATGAAGATGTACCACTTCGCAATTTGACTCCGTCATTATTTCAAGATAACAAATTCATTGCACAATTACGTCTCTTACGACAGATGGATATTCATATAAGTGCGCCGGGGACAGGTCAAATGTATCAAACATTTTTACCGGACGGTTCTATTCATATCAATCTCGGTGGTCTAAAACCCGATGGGTTAGATAAAACAAAGCAAGTGTTTACTTCGTTCGGCGAACAATATATGACAAGCGGAACACCGTATATCAAGGGTCTTTATTACCCAATTAATGAGCGAGTAAAAGGGATTCGACAAGGTGAGGTTGTCCGATTAGTCCGACAAGCGGCGAAATTAATCCTTGATGGGTTCGCCATACCAGTGAATCCATATGATAACTTGGCGAACGATGGACAATTGTTTATAGAAATGTGTGCTAAAGATCCCGTCTTTTGTTCGTTAGTAACAACAAGACCTGCACAAACACACTTTCCCTGTTTTAACTTTTGGATTGAAGAGCTTATTCATGAGTATCGACAATGGAAAGTGGGAGGAGTAATTGACAATCAGAAAAATCTCACTTGTATATACAATCAAACTTTACTACGACAACTAAGACAGAAGTACGGAATTACACACGACTATTCGTTTTGAAAAGCCTAGATCCCAAATGGTTATTTCTTTTATTTGTTCTAAATAATTAAAAAAAAACATTTTTTAAAAGAAAAATTCATGTATGACGATGTGAACGAACGAAAGGCATATGGTCTGAATATGAAAGACTAGAGACAGGAGTAGGAGATGGAGGAGTATCAAGTGCTATGTCATTTGGGATAATCGCTTTCGATCTGTAATGTGTGTGCATTATCCTTCCTATGTACATTAGTATCGATAGAAGACTAATAACTCCAAAGACAGCAAACAAATCAGCGATGGCTTTAAATGGTAAATCTGTTGGATCTGGTGTTCCTGAGTCCTGTGCGCATGTTGTTGCCTGAAACCATTTTCTTTGCAACTCATTGAACACATTTGCTTCACGGAATGATAATACGGTGACGTCCAGAATCTGTTCATATAACCACTTCTTTGGATACATGATTCCGAATGAACTATGATCGAAACCGGCACCGACAAGAGTCAAATTGCAATAGACGGCACTGGTCGCGTACTCGACGACACCTGAATCCATGATTGATGCATCGATAACTTTATTTAATAACTTTTCGTACATATCTTCTTTGGTTGTTAACGGATAATAATTTCGACTACCACCAGTGATTTCTCGAAGAAAATAATCTTCAATCGAAGTACCTGTAAGAATGCCAATTCGATTGTATGGAACTTTTCCATTTTTAATATCGTCAATGCCGACGATGAAATCTTGTGATTGAGATAGAGTTAACTTCGCTGTTAACGTTGCTTGATATGCGGCAATGAGAACAACGCTGACGACGTATATACCGCTTGTCAGGATGCGACCAGGTGATGTTTTTGCTTGGAAATCAACACCGTATCCAATAAGTGTTCCAATTGCATACCAAATACTCATTCCAATGCGAGAAATTACTGGTTTTTTTCTGAGTTCTGCATGGCGTACTTCATAGAAGTAAAGTAGCAAAGCAGACCAAAGAACGACGAGGGCGATCATGATCCAGAGAATTATTGGAAATGGTTTCAAAAAAGCGAAACGACCATAACTTTCGGAAGTTTTCTTTCGAATGATAATTCGTAATGTGTTGTCAAAGATTGACTCAGAAAACGATACTTTTTCTCTTCGAACGGCTAAAATTGTGATATCTCCAACTATCATATCGAATTTGTCATTTACTATTAAATCAGGCAAACTGCTATATGTAACATTTTCAGGTATTAAAGTGACATTTGCGATAAATCCCATTTTTTCTTGTAGACGATAAACCAAATCAACGGCATAGCCGACTAATTTTGCCTTCTTATTTCCATATTCATCTTTAATTTCCTTCTCCATAGCAAATGGAACTGTTTCTTTAACACCAATACGTAATGTAACGCCCTGAATGGATGCGTAACCGGTTGGTACAGTTAAGGATTGACCAGGCCAGACAATAATGTTTTTTTCAGCATGTTGGGTCCAGTCAGCTGATCCAGTGGATACTAGGACTGGAACAAAGTTAAGAGTTTTGGAAAAACGTTGAACATTTTTCACAATATAATAGGAACCATTAATTCGATCTGTTGTATTAATCGAAAATTGAACAGTACCGGTGACACCCAGAAAAGTATTTGTTTTGAGTATATCAAATATTGAATGCATATTTAAAGCACGTCTGTCAAAACAAAACGATGTGTTCGTAAACCCAATGCACGATGAAAAATTGCTGTTGGAGCACAATCGTGCAAATGATTCAATCAACGCCCATGTTGCATCAAATGCAAACAATGTGTAATAATCAACGTTCGCTGTGCCAGGAAACGATTCAGGTTCATACTTCTTCCAAATAGTGTACGCATCATTTAACAATGTCTGATTTACTGGTGCGCCTGCCAGATTTCCTACCACAGGACTGATTGATAGTATTCCGACTAAGCGATCATACCAAGTGTCGTTGAAATCCGTTAACAAAACATCACCGCCCAATATCCATGTAAATAGTGGACCAACTACATCCGCTTTGAGACCACTTTGTAGAATTAGTGTTGCATAAGTCGAGTCGGCCCAAACGATTACGATCCGTGCTAAACTGCGTGTCAATATACCTTTCAAATCACCCCGAATGGCCAATGTTGTCATATCGAAGATCATTGTGTCTGTAACAGTTATATTGCTATCAGCAAACACATCAGAAAGGGCTTTAACACCTCCCACTCCAAATTCATCATTTTGGTAAATAATGATACACATTGTCCAATTGAATCGCACAAATAGTTTAGCCATAGCCAAAGCTGCGTCATTATCCGAAGGTACCGTACGATAAAAACTTGTATATGCAATTCGATCGGACAGTTTAGGGTCAGTTGCACCATAGGATATGATGGGAATATCGATATCTTCAGTAAATGGTGCAAGTACATGTGCTTCTCGCGAAACTGACGGTCCAACAATACCGACAATATTGGAAGTCGACACTGCTTCACATGTCATACGAAGAGCGTTCATGGCATTACCTGACGTTGTTTCAAGACGCCAACCCAAATATTCACCTCCGACAGTTATACCGTATTGATGAGAAAGCAGTATAGCCGAGTAGAACATCGCACGAGTTTGATAATACCATGACTGAATATTAGTGATATCTGTAATATTTTGTGAAAGATATAGTAGCTGAATTGCCGATGAATTCGTTGAAGGCCAAGTTCCTTCTACTTGCCGTTGAACAAAAAGGAAATACAAACATAAGCACTGAAACTTCCATACGAACGTCATCGCAATCTGAAAAGAAAACATTTGTCATAAAGACTCTGATTTTTCTTTCGTTTTATGTGTACACGTAAAGGTTAGTATCGAATATAAAAAAAACATTATGCATGGTTAATTCTGAATAGGTATTAAATTATATATGTACATGTGTCTGTCGGAGAAAATCAAGCGTATTCACTTCCTTTATTTTCGAATAGAATACATCGAATAACACTACATCATAGTGACACAATGCATAACCTAACTGCGTTATTTTTTCACCTGGGTAAACAATTTTGTCCAATCTTTTCAAATCATGACATTGTACCATTTCATACTTTCTTTCATAATTAAATATCGATTCTCTTTACTCGAATATAACATAGTAGTGAAGACATCAGACGGATTTCGTAAAGTTACCTTAGACGACTAGAAATGAATATATGCGTACTATGAAGAATACAAATCATATGCATATAGTTGCGTTCCAGTATCACAGATAATCAATGAAATAATACGATCAAACAGAACCCTCTCACCCTCAAGCACCGCTTGAGATCTGAAAACGACTGGGTCGGTGTTGAAAAAGTTTCAATTTATCAGTTCTGGAACATAATTCTGATAATTCTTTGTAGAGAAGTTTGATGAATATTTCCTTGCCTCTCTGTTCGTTGCGCAATATTTTTAGTTTATGTATTTTAGATTTATTGAATACGACAAGATGATTATAAGGTATAATTTTTTTGCAATATCTACGTGAAAAATTGATCTGCCTCTAATTTGCTTAATCTAAGCTTATGGAGGATGGGCTGTTGCTGGAAGGCATCTACAGAAAGTTTTTCTATAAGCAAGAAGCCATGTTTAAGAGTGTACTAGAGAAAGGTCACTACAGTTGCAGTTGCGGGTTCAGTTGAAACATGATGCAACTTTGGTTAGCAGGAATAACAAAGACCAGAAGTCATCTGCCTTTAATATTATAAATGGGAATTTTTCTTGCTATTAATGTGTATCATCGTCATCATCCGAACGTGGTCGCTTAAGAATCGAAGCAACCGGAGCAGTACCAATAGACGGATTAGTATCCGACTGATTTGAGTCATTAGTAGGTTGTTGCAGGATATTGTGAGCAGGTATTGTTGCACCACTTGCAATAGAAGCAATAACAGTTTGCTCAGTTTCAGCCATACATGGGCTTGATTTAAATTTCAATAGTTGCCGATATATTTCATGAACAGCAGCTGTAGCGGCGCTGGCATGAGGACATAGAACATACAAGAAATGTTGATCGCTATCCCCACGCACTTTAGGACTTGGATTCACTCGAAGATTGCACTGGCCAGTCGGGCTATATGCGAACGCATATGTGTACTTATTAGTGTTTGTATACAACACTAAAGTGCGCTCCGTGGAGTCTTTATTATTAGTATTACCCGATGCTTTCAAGGCCTTCGCCACTTCTTCACCATTCACATTGACTGCATAGGCACGAATATCAATTGAGTCTTTTAACTTGGATATGTGGTCATAAATGGCTCTTGGATCCGTGGACCGTGAGTCCATCGAGTAAATTACAGTACGGCCAAATTCTAATTTAATTTCGTGTTTAAGAGCTTCATTAGCTTTTGTATCATTCTTACAAAGGACAAAAGTAGATAAAATACTTTTCCAGTTACCATAAATAAAATCGAATTTCTTTTTTGATTCCTCATTTTTTGCCTTCGACTCTTCATTTAAATTTCCGAATTTCGTACTATAATCTTTATAAAGTTTTTCCTTGTCCCACTCTTCGTGAGTAACGGTCTGACAAACAAATGCTATGTGCGCCATAACGTCTGTAGTCCAGTTGGCAGTACTTTCCTGGGTAGGAGTATTGTCTTCATCTTCATTCGTATTTTCACCAGTAGGTACAATTGTATTTTGATCGCGGAGTAATTGTTCGACGTCTGGATGAACAATAACATATCCAGTTGAATACGTTTCTTTTAAATCCACATTTTCTAATGGTGGATCTAAGTTTGAGTTGTTTACATTCCAAAAACAATACTTTTTCATCGCTGCAAAAATACACTCGAGATGCTCCTTTGAATTAATTATTTTGCTTGAAATTGCGTGGCAGTATTCGGCAGCTAATGAATGATGGCCAGGATGCACGGATGAACATTGATCGATAGGCCAAATTCCATCATCATCAGTTCCGAGAACGATCGGTATCTTATTGTCAAACAATCTTTTAAGGCATAACATCTTTGAATCATCTTCTGAGCGTATTGTTGGCCCAAGTAAATATCTATTACTAGTAATATTCACTTCGAAAGCAATGTTTTTCAATAAATCACCCGCAAGATGACGCATTTGTGCCACGAGTACAGATGATTTACGAACTCTACACGACCTCGTAGGTTCAGCCAAAATTTTATTAAACGCGATACCATGACCAATTCGAATACCACGCTTAAGTTCTTGTTGAAGAAAATGTAAACAACGAAAGACAATATACATATGTGCCACGAACAGTCGGTAAGCCGGACTCTCATCATCAATATATTTCACATTTTCACCGCAATGAATACGAACGCCGAAATAAGAGTTTTTAGCCCTTTGATCTTTAATAAACTTGATGAATGGACGCGCAATAAACGGACAGTAAGGAAATCCGAGTTCATCACCAAAAAGGTCGAGTCCAACGACCCACTGGGAAAAACAAGGTGTAGTTTCGCTGACGTCTTTTAATTTTTCTAACTGTTTCAGACATGGACCAAAAGCTAGGTTTTCTTCGCATTTGCTAAGTTTACGCGGCTCTGTTTCTGTCAACATACTACGACTCTCTTCAATTTTTTCGTTCATTAACATTATTGCTTCGTGTGGCTTAATATATAAGAATTGAAGCGCTTTATCTTGATCAAGTGGAAAAGGCTCTTTGATGTTTTGCCGATTGAAACCAGCCAGAAACTTATAAGTAACAGTGGGTGTAGTAGAGGTTGTGCTTTCACCATTCGGCTTAATGCGTCCTTTGAAAGCAACTTGAAGATGAGGGAAATAGCCGTTAAGAACGAGTTGTGAAAAAGAACTGCATTCATCTTGTGCTTCATAGACAGATGATGATGAATTCTTGTTGATATCCTTAATTTTCTGGAGGCCATAAACTTGAACACTGCGAAGTACATCAAACACCCATGGACAGCAAAGGTCATTGACGCTGACTGATATCTCACAATATCGAACGGGAGGTAAGCAAGTCTGGTAACGTTCGATAATGTGCGCAAGAAGCGTGGCTAGAATATCTAGTCTTTGCGAATAAATCGAATCCTTAAGAGCAAATCGGCGTGGATAAAAATCAGGCGTGAAAGAACCGTGAAAACTATGAAAGTCAATAGGACGAGCAGGTGTTCCTGAAGCATCGCACATTGAAAAGGCGTTGACAAGATGGCCACGTGCTAATTTCGCTGCTTCAACTGATGACGTCGTCGACTCAGTACTAAGCAGATTTCGTAACTGTGCAACTTCGATGCCATAAACTACATCGAATTTTTGTTTTCTAGCATTAAAAATAATCCAATGTTTAAAATGGATTTTCCGATTTGCCAGATGGCCGCCTAGCTTTTCACTGATAGCCAATTCGACAAATCCTTGACACGATGAATCCTTGATGTTTAGACCTTTCGCCAAATCAGATAATTCCAAGATAACGTCACNAGTACTAAGCAGATTTCGTAACTGTGCAACTTCGATGCCATAAACTACATCGAATTTTTGTTTTCTAGCATTAAAAATAATCCAATGTTTAAAATGGATTTTCCGATTTGCCAGATGGCCGCCTAGCTTTTCACTGATAGCCAGTTCGACAAATCCTTGACACGATGAATCCTTGATGTTTAGACCTTTCGCCAAATCAGATAATTCCAAGATAACGTCACATGAGAAATCATGTTTAAATGTCAGCTGATAATGAATTATTTTGTGATACAGTTCTTCATCTATAAGTTCGACTGGCACTTCAGGACAACCCTCTTGTTTTAATTGGTCTGTTATTTTTGTTCGTAATTGTTCAAGAGTTAGTAGAGTAGTTTTCCCGTCCCTTTCTTCATCAAGTGACGTCTCCATAAGTGTTCGGAAAAATTTTGCAGCGATCTTCCCATTTATAAAGCCTTTACCAAACCAAATGAGTGGACATAAAGCTTCAACGAAGTCCTTTGAATGTCTTGGCATAATGGATTCATCCATCAAAATAGTATCAATCCAAAAGCCAGAATTACCCATACCAAGTAAATGGGTATGTAGATCATACAGGAAAGGTTGTTCTTTCAAGATCATTGCCAAAGATTTTGTACCTTCAGTCATATATAATAAGGTCTCTGTCGTAGTTTACAGCGAATCGAGTTCGTGAATAATCTGAAGCAAATTTTCAGTAGTAAAGAGAAAACAATAGAAGAGTTTTCCAATTTATACTTATATAGTGCGCAATTTTCTGCGTTACTCAGGAATGGTGTAAAGTCCTGTACATTGTGAGCCTGTCTGCGGGTTTCTGGAGTGATATATATCAACAAGAACAAAGAAAGTATGGTATCGAAGATAATATTCCTTCTCGAAAAACAGACGAAAGAGAGGTCTGGAACAATCGATGAACAGAGAGATGAGGAGGAATGTATTCAGACGTGACACAGTAGAGAGGAAGAGAGAGAAACAGTAACGAGAGTACTCATCATCGTTGATGTATATCGATTTCTTAGATAAAAGAATGTTCGATTGTCTTTCTCGGTTTTATCTCACTGGTATTAATGTAAATAGTAATGCAAGAGCATGCGAAGCAGAAGAACATATATATATGTCGCAGTACAAATTAAAATTCAGGACAATTTAAAATTGTCGTAGGAATAATTAAAATTTTTACACAGACATTTTAATTTTTCCTAGGCAAGTCTAGGACAATTTTAAATTGTCCTGAATTTTAATTTTTCCTGCGACATATATATATATATATATATATGTTTATTTATTTAAATACGCAGACTAAGTCGTCGTTGTTGTTTGTTTGATACATTTTTATTTTGTTGCGTTCGCACGGTATAACGATTCTTTCGTAAGCGAGGTGTGGGTGAGTGAAGTCGTAGAAGTTTGAAAGTTTAAAACGAAGAAGGTTTAATACTCGAATCGAGTTAACGATTTCTACACTGCTCGACTATCTTACTTCCTTCTATGTCGATGTGAAGCTATTGACATGATGTTATAGCTTCACATAGATTATGTATATAGGGTATGTCAAAATTGTAGACCCCCCTTTGTGATTGTTTTTTTACTATGAAAACGAATAGTTAGATCAAATGTAAATAGTGATTTTGATAGCTCTCGAAGTTCTCTATCGAATCGAATATATTGTNTGTGCAACTTCGATGCCATAAACTACATCGAATTTTTGTTTTCTAGCATTAAAAATAATCCAATGTTTAAAATGGATTTTCCGATTTGCCAGATGGCCGCCTAGCTTTTCACTGATAGCCAATTCGACAAATCCTTGACACGATGAATCCTTGATGTTTAGACCTTTCGCCAAATCAGATAATTCCAAGATAACGTCACGTGAGAAATCATGTTGAAATGTCAGCTGATAATGAATTATTTTGTGATACAGTTCTTCATCTATAAGTTCAACTAGCACTTCACGACAATCCTCCTGTTTTAATTGGTCTGTTATTTTTGTTCGTAATTGTTCAAGAGTTAGTAGAGCAGTTTTCCCGTCCCTTTCTTCATAAAGTGGCGTCTCCATAAGTGTTTGAAAAAATTTTACAGCGATCTTCCCATTTATGAAGCCTTTACCAAACCAAATGAGTGGACATAAAGCTTCATCAAAGTCCTTTGAATGTTTTGGCATAATGGATTCGTCCATCAGAATAGTATCAATCCAAAAGCCAGAATTACCCATACCAAGTAAATGGGTATGTAGATCATACAGGAAAGGCTGTTCTTTCAAGATCATTGCCAAAGATTTTGTACCTTCACTCATATATAATAAGGTCTCTGTCGTAGTTTACAGCGAATCGAGTTCGTGAATAATCTGAAGCAAATTTTCAGTAGTAAAGAGAAAACAATAAAAGAATTTTCCAATTTATACTTATATAGTGCGCAATTTTCTGCGTTACTCAGGAATGGTGTAAAGTCCTATACATTGTGAGCCTGTCTGCGGGGTTCTGGAGTGATATATATCAACAAGAACAAAGAAAGTATGGTATCGAAGATAATATTCCTTCTCGAAAAACAAACGAAAGAGAGGTCTGGAACAATCCATGAACAGAAAGATGAGGAGGAATGTATTCAGACGTGACACAGTAGAGAGGAAGAGAGAGAAACAGTAACGAGAGCACTCATCATCGTTGATGTATATCGATTTCTTAGATAAAAAAATGTTCGATTGTCTTTCTCGGTTTTATCTCATTGGTATTAATGTAAATAGTAATGCAAGAGCATGCGAAGCAGAAGAACACACATATATATATATGTTTATTTATTTAAATACGCAGACTACGTCGTTGTTGTTTGTTTGATATGTTTTTATTTCGTTGCGTTCGCGCAGTATAACGATTCTTTCGTAAGTGGGGTATGGGTGAGTGAAGTCGTGGAAGTTTGAAAGTTTAAAACGAAAAAGGTTTAATACTCGAATCGAGTTAACGATTTCTACACTAGTCCTTAGACCCAGACTATCTTACTTACTTATATGTCGATGTGAAGCTATTATCATGATGTTAACCTCACATCGATTATGTATATTCAATGACGTCAGTTGTTTTTTTCAAATAATATCTGATTGCATAAATCAATCAAGCGTGCTATGTAATACATGGTTTGATAAGATGCATATATATTTCTATATATGAATATTTTTCGTATACAACGTTTTCGCCGAGCAATACCATAACTGACATAGGTTTTAGAGGAAAATATTAGTCGAATGGGAGCCCAGAACCAAATGAACATAATTCGCTAATTTCTTGTGAACATAGCGATTTTAATCAAATGTGTTCGAGATTCTGAAAAATAATGATGGCTTTAACTTTTATCTTATTATTTAGTCGTATCTTAGCTCATATCCGTAGCAACTGCTTCACTTGCATCGAGTTCGGTTGAAGATAATGAGTAGTTCATTTGACTGAAACGTACTCTTCGCATCTTTCTGCAAATGAATATGTTAATTACAGTAAATAGATATATTGATTTTAGCCAAAGATGATTTTTGTTTGGTACAAACAAGAATAGTTCAAATGGGGTACTGTACCCCAAAAACGGGCACGGATGGCAGCCCTGCTACGAAACTAAAAACTCTTTTAAATAAAGCTAAACCTTCTATTCAATACGAAGTGTGCAAGAAAAAACCTCAACCAACAAGTGAATTTCTTAAGTTTGCGAAAGAAGCTGAAGAACTTATGCAATTATCAAATTTAACCTTTCCTACCGCTCTTGGTATATCTCATGAGTCCTTCTCGCAATCTACACCTACATCTATCGTTCCTTCGTATTCTGCTTCTCAGAATAATTACCCTTATACAAATTCTCGTAACTCTAATCATAGGAACCAAAGTTCGAACAGTCGCAACTATTCTCCTCAACGACGAAGTTTTCCTTCTCAATCTAGAGCTTTTTTCTCATTCATCAGCTCTATCATCACAAAATCGGTCGACTCCTGGTACCACCTTTTCACAACAATCTCAACCACGTAATTCAGCCCCTACGCATGCTACTAGTAATCGTCCTAGCCCTCGTATAACAAACTCGAATACTAACAATATCACGCCTCCTCGGCAACCTACTGTTAATGTTATTGATCTCCCTCAGTCAGCTAACCACGTTGATCTTCTATCACATGAACTCTCATCCATTCTCCGTAGTCGTTGTAATCAACTTGGACATGAGGCTTCGGTCTGTTCAAGTTTCTAGACCCGTAGGAGACATCGATAGACGGTGTTATCTCGGGAAATGTTTTTTTCAAAATCTTCCCTAATTTATTTCAGTGCTTATGTCAATCAACTGTCTACGCCAATTCTACTTGATACCGGAGCAACTACAACTTTCATTCATAAACATGTATTAGAACAATTTCCCCATTATCAGATGATTGACAGCATCCATTCTTCTTTCGTTTTAGCTGATGGAGTCGCACCTTTTCATGTATCAGGCACGGTTTTTCTAACTCTTCAATTTGCTCACATGATAACTACAGTAACCGCTCAGATAGCTGATAATCTATGTACCAGTATGATTTTAAGCATGAATTATATAAATCAGTATATCATTGTAATGTATTACAGATGTTTCTTGACTTTCATTGAAATTCTTCATGAGCAAATTCTATGTTAATAAGTTTTTCAAAGGAATACACTGATATCATACGCCATCTTTCGAAGATGCTTATGATAGGAGAAATGCTAGCTACTTTCTGGTCAGCGACGATGAAGCAAATTTTGCCTTGTTTCCAGTAGCATATCAGCACGTATGATGTCGAAAGTAAAGAGAGTATTTGGTACTGCCACTTTTAACAAAAATGGGCCTGGATTTAAAACAAAAGAAGAACTATCCAAAGTTCTTAGTTTTCTTAAAGCAGATGGAATCGATGAACTCGATACAGCAAGAAGATATGGAGATGGAACTAGTGAGGAATTACTTGGTGAAACGCCAGATTTCGAAGGATTTAGTGTTGCCACGAAAGCAAGTCCGTATGTGAACAAACTGACGAAAGAAAATACAATTACACAATGCGAGACAAGTTTAAAAGTATTGAAACGATCTTCGGTTGACATCTTCTATATTCATGTACCAGATCGTTCGACTCCGTTTGAAGAGACGGCCGAAGCAATACATGAACTTTACCAACGCGGATGTTTTAAAAGATTTGGTCTATCAAATCTTACTGCTGAAGAAGTCCAACGAATGTACGACATTTGCAAACAGAATAATTATGTCCTTCCATCGGTGTATCAAGGAAATTACAATTTGATGACGCGAAAGAATGAACAAGAATTATTTCCATTATTGAGAAAATTAGGAATGAAATTTTATGCCTATTCACCACTTGCCGGAGGCTTCTTGATTAAAACACCAGACCAAATTAAAAATGCTCAGGTTAATTCACGATTTGATGTTTCTACTCGCTATGGTCAATTATATTCCAGTTTGTATTGCAAAGATAGTCTCTTCTTAGCTTTAGAGAAATTCCAAAATAGTTGCAAGGAGTCCAATATTAAACCTTCTGAAGTTTGTTTTTCCTGGCTTCTGAATCATTCGGCATTGGAAGAAGGAGATGCAATCATTTTGGGCGCATCCAACATGCAACAACTTCAAGAGAATCTGAGCGATTCAAAAGCAGCTCCATTAAATGTGGATATGATTCAAATATTGAATGATTTGTGGAACATAGTCAAAGACGAAGCTCCGGCATATCATGTCTAAGCTATTAAACAATCACTGCAACATGTGCCACGTGACATATTTCTTTTTGTTACTTTTTTAATATGCGTGATAGAATAAAAATGCTTTTTTTTTCTGTCCGTGCCTACTCTTTGGTCTTGCAGGCACTGGAAAACGAGAAATCTGAGTTCGATATCAAGTTTTTACAGTTGTTTCTGTGTAGTTAACTCGCTAATGTTGTAAGATGATCACATTTTAACCGATGTTTACTATTCTATCATCCTCAAATAATCGAATACAGGTTGAACATTCATAGACCTTTAGACAAGGAAGAAGAATGCTACAATATGCTCCACGTCGATAATTCTCTTATCGCGTCCAAAGTGTTTCTGAACACGCATAAAGTCATACCATTATCCTCAAGACCGTTACATTGATCACACACTGTTATATTGGATGCAGCCAATAAACTTGCTGCGGTTTAGTTTATTGATAAAAATATCCATCAAACCAAAACAACAAAATTCTATGCTTTGCAACCATAGAAGTGGCGAACTTCAGCGATATCGAGTGCACTAAGCATTTCCGCTCTACCAATAGTGGCACCCGCTTGCCGTGGAACCATGGTTGGTTTTCCATTCATACTGAAGGCGGTTGTTTCATAATGCATAACACTCTTATAATCATAAGATGTTCCTTGATTATATACACTTGATCCCCAAGCATATTTTTCGAAGTTATGTACCTTTAAAAGTCATCTATTGATAATAATTCAAATGCATCAGTCGTTACTCACCATGTTTGGTCGAACATTTTCGAGGTTAATTTGTAAATAATTATCACGATCAGGTCGAGATTGTTCATGAAAAAACCCTACAATTCATATTCAGGAAAAGGGAGAACCACAAACTGAAGTCATACCGAGGACATGCATGAGTTCATGTTGAATGGTACCGGTATAGAAGCAACCATTTTGCTGTAATGTAACTTTGGATTGAAAACCTTGTGTGTAACCAACCTGAACATATTTGGTTTCAACTTTTAATGAAAACATATTTTTACGTTGACTTACATTAGCGCTACATCCAGATCCATATTGAATTGAGATGTAATCCTTGTCAGAGGATTGACGTGGTCGGAAGAAAACGCATGCAGTACGGCTTTGAGAGTTGGCAATAGGTGTAGCAACAGCGTACATAAGAGTGTTCATAGCATTGGTGATCTTCTGTTGATCTTGTGCATCTGAAAAACGATCCGTGAACTACAGTACAACTCGACAGAATAGGAAGATACTTACTGGTGATTGCTGAGATATCGTATGGAATAACACCATTAGGCCATTGACGTTTACCAATAATAGCTACACCACGTGCTGGATCAGCACCATCAGGAAACATCATATCTCCTTCGAAGCCACCAGCAATCAATTGTGGATTCAAACCTTTTGGTGCCGCTCCATTCCCGCTAGTTTCAACTTGCGGAGGTGAAATCAGTACATCTACCTATATAACATATATTGATATTACTGAAATTTCTTTCAAAGAAAAGTCTTACAGGTAATCCATAAATAGTCAATATCAAGCATGAAACGAGAAGAACAAAGAGGGTAGCAGCCATAAAACGTCGATCTCAATCGAATGAAAATATTAATTTTGATGTTTGTCGCTTCCAAACCGTTCTTGGTTGACTTTATATACCAGCTAAACGAATCTCATATTACACAATTATAGTACGAGATTAACACTACTGCTGCATCATCAAAAACAAAGAAAACTGTGATCGAAACACCTACATACACAAAGGGAAATATCAGATCCGTTTTTTTTTAATTGAATGAAAACAAAAAAATAAAGAGGCATATCAGGTCTACCAAAGGCATAACTTTCCCCGACGAGGCTTTATTATAATCATCAGCTTTCGATTGTGGTTCGTCACTCTCTTTTACATACGTTTATTCCATGATCAAATCACCAAAAAATAAGAAATCACTTTATCGAAATGAAAAATTTAAAACATATCAAGAGGAAAACTAAAGTTTCGAGAGTGTCCCTTGTTTTATTGCTTTCCAAACAGGAGGAACCTAAGTGAACACGGCACGTACTTTCACACTATTCAAAGTCAATGTGTCCTACCTTTTGTTGATTGGCTGGATTAAGTCGAGCACGTTCCATTAAAGCTTCATATGCTTGCCCATCGTATCGTCCCAAACAAGAGTCTAAATCAAGAAAGAACGCATAAATCAGCCAAGAAACAAGAGAAACTGTAAGGGTTACCAAGTTCCACATCGTGAAAATCGAATGCATCAACTAGTGGAACAAGATTCGGACGAAGTCGTGTATACAAATCCGGTAATAAACGGTTTTCAAGTTCATAGATTTGCTCGGCCGTCAGAAGATTCAACTGAAAATCGAATGAAAGTGTATGGGGTGAGAGAAGCAAGGTATAGATACTCGAATAAAATCCTTTGACTCATTGCGTAACGTATGAATCGCAAAGACATAAAAAAGTTGTTCGAGAATCACTGAGAATTCCAGATGGTGAGCAGCTTTATTCACTTGTTCCAAGAATGATCGCATTAAGTATGTTTCCACATGCGCCTAGAAAAAAAAGAACATGATAATCATGCCGATTAAACAAATAATTGCTCGTATAACCTTAGCCAACTGTACTAGTTGAATAGAATTCTTCAAAAATGTTGCATACGGAGATAGTGATGATTCAAACATCTGTGCCAACGCTTCTTTTGCCAATCTACATTGAATACAGGTAGACAAGAAAAGATCTGCTAACAGTTTCATATTTACAATTGTGCACGACTTTCGAAAAGATGACAGTAATCGTCAAGGTTGATCATCGTCTTTCCAGACCATAATTTTGCTCGCAGATAAGTCGTAGACGCGTCAACACCTTTCTCGCTGTCTTCTTCCACACGTTGAATCATTTTCAAGATATATCTAGATTCATCCATCAGTTCAAAACGAATGAAAATGCAAAAGTCAAACCTTGCTGTCTGTTGATACAGCACAACAGTGTCACCTTCAGCACTCGATGACGCATCAAGGAAATTTCGTATTCCAATAATGCCACTTGCGAATAAAAATCCATGGCCACCACATGATACACGGCAGTTTTGAGTTAATCGTTCACCAACTGACGATGTATATGCTTTCAAACCAGAAGCTAATGCGTGAAGCTAAATATGTAAAATCGGTTACGAGAGTGAATCTATGAGATTATTCTCTCTACTTCTGGTAGTTGGCGGAAAAACATCGTTTCATTTGTTTTTAAATCGTTGAAATAATTATTCAAATTTAAAAAGGTGACGAGAAAAGCATAGGCTGATGCTAAACATGGAACAAGCTTTTCTTGTTGTAACGGATAGTCAAGTATGCGTGTTTCATTTCTAGGTATATGAATGAACGTAGTTAAATTATTCTATTCGTCAAATAGAGCATACCCTTGTGGATTGGATCCTTGGAACCGAACAGCAGAGTAGCGCATAGCAATGGTAATAGCTTGAGCAAGCGATACGGAAAATGAATAGCTAAGATGGATACGCATATGAACCATTGCACCATACAAAACACGAGCATCGCCGCAGCGATGAAAATTACCATCCCGATCGACCTGAAACGTATCTATGTCGTAGATAATACATTGATTTCTGTGAGAAAAATTTTACTTCAGCTGCTTTCATTAACATATTTGTGCGAGGAACACGTACATTGGTCAATCGTAGATAACCATTATCACCGGCACAATCATTGAATCTCGTACTTATCGCACCTGCTTCAACTCCTAAACGAGGAATTCGTTCATTTTCATTTCTTCATCGATGATGATGAACATGTAACGAACAACAACCTGGCAAGAGTTCGTGTGTATCCAAATCTCGGAGTTGCACTAAAAACATCTGATTTCCACACGGATGATTGCGATCAGGTGTATACAAATGTGCCATAAGAAGCGCATAATTTGCTGAACGTGCCAATGCTCCCGGCCAAAACTTTGTCGATGTCAATGTCGGTGTATTAAATATGAACGAATCTGTTTCTCGATCAAAAATCGCTTCCGTTTCTAGTCGTCGCAAATCTGTTCCATGACCAAGTTCAGTTTGGGTATAGGCAGTTGTCATGCGATAGGACTTGACCAATGGTAAAAACTTTCGCTTTTGTTCTTCATTCGACATCGTTTCGATCGCATATGTACACATCACCGCATGAATATAGAATGCAAATCGTCCACTAGAAAATATATGTAAAAACCATTGACGATGTTTATCATTGGTGATTTTTAGACGGTTGGCTTCTTCGATCGCTAGTAGACTTTTACGGATCACTAACGAATAGTATTCGTCAGCGTTAAGGTATTCAAATGGTAAATGTGTTTGATGAATCGGATGAGCAAGAGCTAAACGAACTGAAAAGAAAAAAATCATTATGAAGAAAAGACAGATGAATTTGTACGAAACTGATTTCTCGTCGAGCGTTAATTTCATAATAATTATCTGATTGACCAAACATAAACTGGGTGAATTTTTCAACATTAAATGTTGCAGATTGTCGTTCTTCTAATAGATGAACATTTTTTGTATCATTGATTTCATAATGTGGTTTAGCGACAGAAGATTCATCCATGATGTATATTCTGATGTTCGAACTTGAATCAAGTATCCTAGTTCTTTTTGTTGTTGTTCGAGTGGCGAATAAAGTGTAACGATAAGCGAGAAAGAGAAAGAAAGAAAGAAAGAAAAGACGACCACGTGCAAACGATTAGAACAGAAAAAGAATGTTTATGTATTTCTGCAGGTGTGCATGTCAGCACAGGCGGCGTGCCAAATTATTCTCAGGGTAGAACCAGAACGATCTGTAGAATAGTTTTATGCTTCAAACACGCAGGAGAGAACAGCATAACGTGCGGATATTGATTGTTTGTGGAGCACAATTAGAGAAGATCATTTCGAAACGAAAAACTCCTTATCAAGGGTTAGATATAGGCATATTTTCAAATGAAATTCATGAATACGATTCGTTTCTTATACCGTATCCGACTGATCATGAGATTGATAAGGTGGCCACGAACGATTTCTTAGTGACTAAGGTTTTGGAAAGTTAAAAAAACAAATTCCATACATAAGTACTAGTAATGTCAAGATTGAGTGCCAAATATTCTCAATATTTATACTCATGTGGAACACGTGACGTCATAGTAAAAGGGAAACGACGTCCTACTTTATAGGTAAATATAGAACGGTGAACGCTATCCTACGGCATAGAAAAGAAAGAAAAATAGGTGCACGGATTTGTGATATGTTGGATTATTTGCCATTTTCTCAACGTTTCTCTCCATATGAGTCATTCTAGCAGTCTATAAGTGTGTAAAACAGAAATTTCATCATATCACCATGCGTCTTGTTTCATTCTAAACGCAATAAAAAACACAATCTATAAACTATTTTTTAGCTACCGATCGCCTAATTATCACAAGATGTAACTACATGCACAGAACTCACTCTGTTCTTACACTTGCGTTCCGCCAATTCTACTTATATTTTTTCCGATGGTCTCCTTATCAGTGAACTCTACTATTACTCAGCAGTACCTTACCGCACAACTTTTTGCATCGTGGATAACTAAGCAACCCATCACTAGGAGACTCGTGAATATTCTCATATAGTAGTCATATATATGTGTTTGGTCTCTAATTCTGTGCAAACAGACACACAAACTATTCTTTTTGATCCAAGATAAATCTTCTATCATCGTAGACATGCACTCTCCAGCACACAATCATCTGGGTGAAATCTCACCCAGGTTACCTTCACCCACATCCTAATACAATGCATATTCAAGCGGAGAATCTATTAATTTTACATAAAACCTATAGAAAATTTTGATTTATTCAGCATGAATCAGCAAAGATAATCTTTATTATTCATATAGAATGATGAAGAACTACGTCAAATAATGTCATTTTAACGTATACACGTTTTATTTCATCATTTTCTTTCACTTATGATGTTATTTGATATACTGTAGTCTTACAGAAATATTTGTTTTTATTCGAATATATAAGAAAAAACATTTTTTTCATTGTTAACTCATTTAAGTAAGATTTTTTATTCAAATCAATATGTCTCAATCATGTATTATTGAATCTTGCTGCTCTACATTAGGTATTCTATGTCATTGTTGTGATAAAACATTTTGTCCCGATCATCTGGACGAACATTATGAATCAATTAATGAACAATTAAAACCTTTAGTTGAGGAAATTAATCTTCTTAATGATCAAATAATGAATAAAACAAAAATGAAATTAATTGGAAATTGTCTTGATAAACTCAATCAATGGCGTAATGAATCGTATAAAACAATAAATCATTTTTATGAAAAAAAATGTCAAGAACTTGAAGAATATTATATGAAACATACAGAAAATCAACAAATAGAAATAAATGAAATTGAACCCAAACTCAACAAACTTATTCATGAACAAAATACTACGGAAGAAGATATTAAATTATTGAAATCAACTATTGACATTCTTAAACAACAAATAAAAGAACTTCATCAAATATCTTATCATATTAATATTCGTTCATTCGAATTAAATGAAAATTGTCTTTCTATTGAGCAAATTCAAACCAATGAAATTGATTTTACAGTTCTTTTATCTCCATTTAAAACAATTGATTGTTCAAATTATAGTCGTTTAATATGTTCCAATGGTGAAAATATGTTATTAATGCATAAGAACTCCGAATTACATTTATTTAATAAAGAATGTACAATTATAAAAAAGATTTTATGGAAAAATGGTTATATTCATCATGTATGTTGGTCATCAACTTTAGAGAAATTTATTTTAATCATTTTTAATAAAGGAATTTCTCTTACCGATGAAAATTTTCAATCCATTGAACAAATTAACATCGATCCTGAGAAAAAATGGCAGCTTTGTGCATGTTCGGAAACNTGCGACTCTGAGTCACTCTCCAGTAAAAATTTATGACAATAACAAAAGTCGAAAATATCGTGTTTTTAGTCGATTTTCACGGTTTTTTCTCATTTTTTGGCTTTTTCCCGACTTTTGTTATTGTCATAAATTTTTACTGGAGAGTGACTCAGAGTCGCAGAACCACTTATTTTGCTCAGAATTCTGAGCTCTATCTGCTGGTTACATTCAAAACAATATTTAAAAAACCGTTCGACAGGTCAAAAATGGAGCTTTTCGTATTTAGAAAAATGTTACATAACAAAGTTAACGTTGGAAGTCTACAATATATTCGATTCGATAGAGAACTTCGAGAGCTATCAAAATCACTATTTACATTTGATCTAACTATTCGTTTTCATAGTAAAAAAACAATCACAAAGGGGGGTCTATAATTTTGATATACCCTATATTCAATGACGTCTTTTGTTTTTTTCAAATAATATCTGATTGCATAAATCAATCAAGCGTGCTATGTAATACATGGCTTGATAAGATGCATATATATTTCTAGTATATATGAATATTTTTCGTACACAACGTTTTCGTCGAGTAATACCATAACTGACATAGGTTTTATAGGAAAATATTAGTTGAATGGGAGCCCAGAACCAAATGACCATAATTCGCTAATTTCTTGTGACCATAGCGATTTTAATCAAATGCGTTCGAGATTCTAAAAAATAATGATGGTTTTAACTTTTATCTTAGTATTTAGTCGTATCTTAGCTTACATCCGCAGCAACTGCTTCGCTTGCATCGAGTTCGGTTGAAGATAATGAGTAGTTCATTTGACTGAAACGTACTCTTCGCATCTTTCTGCAAATGAATATGTTAATTACAGTCAATAGATATATTGATTTTAGCCAAAGATGATTTTTGTTTGGTACAAACAAGAATAGTTCAAATGGGGTACTGTACCCCAAAAATGGGTACGGATGGCAGCCCTGCTACGAAACTAAAAAATCTTTTAAATAAAGCTAAACCTTCTATTCAATACGAAGTGCGCAAGAAAAAACCTCAATCAACAAGCGAATTTCTTAAGTTTGCGAAAGAAGCTGAAGAACTTATGTAATTATCAAATTTAACCTTTCCTACCGTTCTTGGTATATCTTATGAGTCCTTCTCGCAATCTACACCTACATCTATCGTTCCTTCGTATTCTGCTTCTCAGAATAATTATCCCTATACAAATTCTCGTAACTCTAATCATAGGAACCAAAGTTCGAACAGTCGCAACTATTCTCCTCGACGACGAAGTTTTCCTTCTCAATCTAGAGCTTTTTCTTATTCATCAGCTCTATCATCACAAAATCGGTCGACTCCTGGTACCACCTTTTCACAACAATTTCAACCACGTAATTCAGCCCCTACGCATGCTACTAGTAATCGTCCTAGCCCTCTTATGGCAAACTCCAATACTAACAATATCATGCCTCCTCGGCAACCTACTGTTAATGCTATTGATCTCCCTCAGTCAGCTAACCACGTTGATCTTCTATCACATGAACTCTCATCCATTCTCCGTAGTCGTTGTAATCAACTTGGACATGAGGCTTCGGTCTGTTCAAGTTTCTAGACCCGGAGGAGACATCGATAGACGGTGTTATCTCGGGAAATGTTTTTTCAAACCCTTCAAAATTTTCCCTAATTTATTTCACTGCTTGTNTCTCCCTCAGTCAGCTAACCACGTTGATCTTCTATCACATGAACTCTCATCCATTCTCCGTAGTCGTTGTAATCAACTTGGACATGAGGCTTCGGTCTGTTCAAGTTTCTAGACCCGGAGGAGACATCGATAGACGGTGTTATCTCCGGAAATGTTTTTTCAAACCCTTCAAAATTTTCCCTAATTTATTTCACTGCTTGTGCCAATCAACTGTCTACGCCAATTCTACTTGATACCGGAGCAACTGTAACTTTCATCCATAAACATCTATTAGAAGAATTTCCTCATTATCAGATGATTGACAGCGTCCATTCTTCTTTCGTTTTAGCTGATGGAGTCGCACCTTTTCATGTATCAGGCACGGTTTTTCTAACTCTTCAATTTGCTCACATGATGACTACAGTAACCGCTCAGATAGCTGATAATCTATGTACCAGTATGATTTTAAGCATGGATTATATAAATCAGTATATCATTGTAATGTATTGCAGATGTTTCTTGACTTTCATTGAAATTCTTTATGAGCAAATTCTATGTTAATAAGTTTTTCAAATGAATACACTGATATCGTACGCCATCTGTCGCAGATGCTTATGGTAGGAGAAATGCTAGCTATACTTTCTGCATGGTCAGTGACGATGAAGTAAATTTTGCCTTGTTTCCAGTAACATATCAGCACGCATGATGTCGAAAGTAAAGAGAGTATTTGGTGCTGCCACTTTTAACAAAAATGGACCTGGAGGATTTAAAACAAGAGAAGAAGTATCCGAAGTTCTTGGTTTTCTTAAGGCAGATGGAATCGACGAACTAGATACAGCAAGAAGATATGGAGATGGAACTAGCGAAGAATTAATTGGCGAAACACCAGATTTCGAAGGATTTACAGTTGCCACGAAAGCAAGTCCGTATGTGAACAAATTGACGAAAGAAAATACAATTACACAATGCGAGACAAGTTTAAAAGCATTGAAACGATCTTCGGTTGACATCTTTTATATTCATGTACCAGATCGTTCGACTCCGTTTGAAGAGACAGCCGAAGCAATACATGAACTTTACCAACGCGGATGTTTTAAAAGATTCGGCCTATCAAATTTTACTGCTGAAGAAGTCCAACGAATGTACGACATTTGCAAACAGAACAATTATGTCCTTCCATCAGTGTATCAAGGAAATTACAATTTGATGACGCGAAAGAATGAACAAGAATTATTTCCATTATTGAGAAAATTAGGAATGAAATTTTATGCGTTTTCACCGCTTGCTGGAGGCTTCTTGATTAAAACACCAGACCAAATTAAAAATGCTCAGGCTAATTCTCGATTTGATGTTTCTACTCGCTATGGTCAAATGTATTCCAATTTGTATTGCAAAGACACTCTTTTCTTAGCTTTAGAAAAATTCCAAAATAGTTGCAAGGAGTTCAATATCAAACCTTCTGAAGCTTGTTTTTCCTGGCTTCGAAATCATTCGGCATTGGAAGAAGGAGATGCAATCATTTTGGGCGCATCCAACATACAACAACTTCAAGATAATCTGAGCGATTCCAAAGCAGCTCCATTGAATGCGGATATGATTCAAATATTGAATGATTTGTGGAACATAGTCAAAGACGAAGCTCCGGCATATCATATCTAAGCTATTTAACATGTGCCACGTGATATATTTCTTTTTGTTGCTTTTTTAATATGCGTGATGGAATAAAAATGTTTTTTTTTCTGTCCGTGCCTACTTTTCAGTCTTGTAGGTATTGGGAAACGAGAAATCTGAGTTCGATATCAAGTTTTTTTTAATTGTTTCTGTGTAATTAGTTCGTCAATGTTGTAAGATGATCACGTTTTAACCGATGTTTATGAGTCTATTATCCTCAAGTAATCGAATACAGGTTGAACATTTCTGGACCCTTAGAAAAGGAAGAAAAGTGTTAAAATATGCTCCACGTCAATAATGCTCTTATCGCGTCCAAACTGTATCTGAATACGCAGAAAACCATTATCAATAGGATGTTGGGGAACTCAGGAAAAGAACACCCTTATCCTCAAGGCCCTTACATTGATCACACACTGTTTTATTGGGCGCAGTCCATAAACTTGCTACGGTTTATTTTATTGATAAAAATATCCATGAAACCAAAACAGCAAAATTCTACGCTTTGCAACCATAGAAGTGACGAACTTCAGCGATATCGAGTGCACTAAGCATTTCTGCTCTACCAATAGTGGCACCCGCTTGCCGTGGAACCATGGTTGGTTTTCCATTCATACTGAAGGCGGTTGTTTCATAATGCATAACGCTCTTATAGTCATAAGGTGTTCCTTGATTATATACACTTGATCCCCAAGCGTATTTTTCGAAGTTATGTGTCTTTAAAAATCATCTAATGATAATAATTCAAATACATCAGTCATTACTCACCATGTCTGGTCGAACATTTTGGAGGTTAATTTGTAAATAATTATCACGATCAGGTCGAGATTGTTCATGAAAAAACCCTACAATTCATATTCAGGAAAAGGGAGAACTACAAACTGAAGTCATACCGAGGACATGCATGAGTTCATGTTGAATGGTACCGGTATAGAAACAACCATTTTGCTGTAATGTAACTTTGGATTGAAAACCTTGTGTGTAGCCAACCTGAACATATTTCGTTTCAACTTTGAATGAAAAAATATTTTCACGTTGACTTACATTAGCGCTACATCCAGATCCATATCGAATTGAGATGTAGTCCTTATCGGAAGGTTGACGTGGTCGGAAGAAAACACATGCAGTACGACTTTGAGAATCGGCAATGGGTGTACCAACAGCGTACATAAGAGTGTTCATAGCATTGGTGATCTTCTGTTGATCTTGTACATCTGGAAAAAGATCTCTGAACTAGAGTGCAATTCGATAGAATAGGAAGATACTTACTGGTAATGGCGGACATATCGTATGGAATAACACCATTAGGCCATTGACGTTTACCAATAATAGCTACACCGCGTGCTGGATCAGCACCATCAGGAAACATCATATCTCCTTCGAAGCCGCCAGCAATCAATTGTGGATTCAAACCTTTTGGCGCCGCTCCATCACCGTTAGTTTCAACTTGTGGAGGTGGAATCAGTACATCTACCTGTATAACATATATTGATATTACTGAAAGTTCTTTCAAAGAAGTCTTACAGGTAATCCATAAATAGTCAATATCACGCATGAAACGAGAAGAACAAAGAGAGTAGTAGCAGCAGCCATAAAACGTCGATCTCAATCGAATGAAAATATTGATTTTGATGTTTGTCATTTCCAAACCGTTCTCGTTTGACTTTATATACCAGCTAAACGAATCTCATATTACACAATTATAGTACGAGATTAACACTACTGCTGCCTCATCGAAAACAGAAAACTGTGATCGAAACACCTACAATACGCAAAGGGAAAGATCAGATCCATTTTTTAATTGAATGAAAACAAAAAAATAAAGACGCATATCAGGTCTGCACAAAGACATAACTTTCCCCGACGAGGCTCTATTATAACCAGCAGTTTTAGATTGTGGTTCGTTACTCTCTTTTACATACGTTTATTCCATGATCAAATCACCAAAAATCAAAAATCACTTTATCGAAATGAAAATTTTAAAACATATCAAGAGGAAGACTAAAGTTTCGAGAGTGTCCCTTGTTTTATTGCTTTCCAAACAGGAGGAACCTAAGTTAACATGACATGTACTTTCACATCGTTAAAAATCAATGTTTCTTACTTTTTGCTGATTGGATGGGTTAAGTCGAGCACGTTCCATTAAAGCTTCGTATGCTTGCCCATCGTATCGTCCCAAACAAGAGTCTAAATCAAGAAAGGACGCATAAATCGGTCAAGACACAAGAGAAACCATAAGGATTACCGAGTTCCACATCGTGAAAATCGAATGCATCAACTAATGGAACAAGATTCGGACGAAGTCGTGTATACAAATCCGGTAATAAACGGTTTTCAAGTTCATAGATTTGCTCGGCTGTCAGAAGATTCAACTGAAAATCGAATGAAAGTGTATGGGGTTAGAGGAGTAAGATATAGATACTCGAATAAAATCCTTTGACTCATTGCGTAACGTATGAATCGCGAAGACGTAGAAAAGTTGTTCGAGAATCACTGAGAATTCCAGATGGTGAGCAGCTTTATTCACTTGTTCCAAGAATGATCGCATTAAGTATGTTTCCACATGCGCCTAGAAAAAAAGAACATGATAACCATGCCGATGAAACAAATAATTGCTTGTATAACCTTAGCCAACTGTACTAGTTGAATAGAATTCTTCAAAAATGTTGCATACGGAGATAGTGATGATTCAAACATTTGTGCCAACGCTTCTTTTGCCAATCTACATTGAATACAGGTAGACAAGAAAAGATTTTCTCAGCAGTTCCATATTTACAATTGCGCACGACTTTCGAAAATATGACAGTAATCGTCCAGGTTGATCATCGTCTTTCCAGACCAAACTTTTGCTCGCAGATAAGCCGTCGACGCGTCAAGACCTTTCTCACTGTCTTCTTCCACACGTTGAATCATTTTCAAAATATATCTAGATTCATCCATCAGCTCAAAACGAATGAAAATGCAAAAGTCAAACCTTGCTGTCTGTTGATACAACACAACAGTGTCACCTTCGGCACTCGATGATGCATCAAGGAAATTTCGTATTCCAATAATGCCACTTGCGAATAAAAATCCATGGCCACCGCATGATACACGGCAGTTTTGAGATAATCGTTCGCCAACTGACGATGTATATGCTTTCAAACCAGAAGCTAATGCGTGAAGCTAAATATGTCAAATCGGTTACGAGAGTGAATCTATGGGATTATTCTCTCTACTTCTGGTAGTTGGCGGAAAAACATAGTTTCATTTGATTTTAAATCGTTGAAATAATTATTCAAACTTAAAAAGGTGACGAGAAAAGCATAGGCTGATGCTAAACATGGAACAAGTTTTTCTTGTTGTAACGGATAGTCAAGTATGCGTGTTTCATTTCTAGGTATATGAATGAACGTAGTTAAATTGTTCTATTCGCCAAATAGAACATACCCTTGTGGATTGGATCCTTGGAATCGAACAGCAGAGTAGCGCGTAGCAATGGTAATAGCTTGAGCAAGTGATACGGAAAATGAATAACTAAGATGGATACGCATATGAACCATTGCACCATACAAAACACGAGCATCGCCGCAGCGATGAAAATTTCCATCCCGATCGACCTGAAACGTACCTATGCCGTATATAATACATTGACTCCTGTGAGAAAAACGTTTACCTCAGCTGCTTTCATTAACATATTTGTGCGAGGAACACGTACATTGGTCAATCGTAAATAACCATTATCACCGGCACAATCATTGAATCGTGTACTTATCGCACCTGCGTCAACTCCTAAATGAGGAATTCGTTCATTTTCATTTCTTCGTCGATGTTAACAACATATAAGGAACAACAACCTGGCAAGAGTTCGTGTGTATCTAAATCTCGGAGTTGCACTAAAAACATCTGATTTCCACACGGATGATTGCGATCAGGTGTGTACAAATGTGCCATAAGAAGCGCATAATTTGCTGAACGTGCCAATGCTCCCGGCCAAAACTTTGTCGATGTCAATGTCGGTGTATTAAATATGAACGAATCTGTTTCTCGATCAAAAATCGCTTCCGTTTCCAGTCGTCGCAAATCTGTTCCATGACCAAGTTCAGTTTGGGTATAAGCAGTTGTCATACGATAGGACTTGGCCAATGGTAAAAACTTTCGTTTTTGTTCTTCATTGGACATCGTTTCGATAGCATATGTACACATCACGGCATGAATATAGAACGCAAATCGACCACTGGAAAATATATGTAAAAACCATTGACGATGTTTATCATTGGTGATTTTTAGACGGTTGGCTTCTTCGATTGCCAGTAGACTTTTACGGATCACTAACGAATAGTATTCATCAGCGTTAAGGTATTCAAATGGTAAATGCGTTTGATGAATCGGATGAGCAAGAGCTAAACGGACTGAAAAGAAAAAATCATTATGAAGAAAAGACAGGTGGATTTGTACGGAACTGATTTCTCGTCGGGCGTTTATTTCATAATAATTATCTGATTGGCCAAACATAAATTGGGTGAATTTTTCAACATTAAATGTTGCAGATTGTCGTTCTTCTAATAGATGAACATTTTTTGTATCATTGATTTCATAGTGTGGTTTAGCGACAGAAGATTTCTCCATGATGTAACTATATTCTGATGTTCGAACTTGTATCAAGCGTCCTGGTTCTTTTTGTTGCTATTGTTCGAGTGGCGAACAAAGTGTAGCGATAAGCGAGCGAGAGAGAGAAAGAAAAGAAAAGATGACCACGTGCCAACGATTAGAACAGAAAAGGAATGTTTATGCATTTCTTCAAGGTGTGTATGTCAGCAGAGGCCGCGTGGCGAATTATTTTCAGAGTAGGACCAGAACGATGCGTAGCATAGTTTTATGCTTCAAACACACAGGAGGGAGCAGCATATAACGTGCGGATATTGATTGATTGTGGAGCACAATTAGAAGATCATTTCGAAACGAAAAACTCCTTATCAAGGGCTAGGTATAGGCAAATTTCCAAATGAAATTCATGCATATGATTCGTTTTTCATACTGTATTCGACTGATAATGAGATTGATGAGGTGGCGACGAACGATTTCTTAATGACTAAGGTTTTGGAAAGTTAAAAAACAAATTCTATAAATAAGCACTAGTAATACCAAGATTGAGTTTCGAATATCCTCAATATTTATACTCATATGGAACACATGACGTCGTACTTCAGAGGTGAATATAAAATGGTGAACACAATCCTACGGCATCAAAAACAAAGAAAAGAAGGTGCACAGATTTGTGACATGTTGCATTATTTACCATTTTCTCAACGTTTCTCTCCATATGAGCCATTTTAGCAGTCTATATGTGTATAAAACAGAAATTTCTTCATATCACCATGCGTCTTGTTTCATTCTAAACGCGATAAAAAACACAGACTATAAACTATTTTTTAGCTATCAATCGCCTAACCATCACAAGATGTAACTATATGCGCAGGACTCACTCATTTCTTGCATCTGCGTTCTCCCAATTCTTCTTATATTTTTTCCCGATGGTCTCCTTATCAGTGAACTCTACTATTACTCAGCGGTACCTTACTGCACAACTTTTTCAACCGTGGATAACCAGCAATACATCACAAGGGGACACCCTATTCAAGCGGAGAATCTATTAAGTTTACATAAAACCTATTGAAAATCTTGATTTATTCAGGATGAATCAGCGAAGATAATCTTTATTATTCATATAGAATGATGAAGAACTACGTCAAATAATGACATTTTAACGTATACACATTTTATTTCATCATTTTCTTCTACTTACGACGTTATTTGATATACTGTAGTCTTGAAGAAATATTTGTTTTTACTCGAGTATATAAGAGAAAACATTTTTTCCATTGTTAACTCATTTAATTAAGATCTTTTATTCAAGTCAATATGTCTCAATCATGTATTATTGAATCTTGCTGTTCGACGTTAGGTATTTTATGTCATTGTTGTGATAAAACTTTTTGTCCCGATCATCTGGATGAACATTATGAATCAATTAATGAACAATTAAAACCTTTAGCTGAGGAAATTAATACTCTTAATGATCAAATAATGAATAAAACAAAAATGAAATTAATTGGAAATTGTCTCGACAAACTCAATCAATGGCGTAATGAATCTTATAAAACAATAAATAATTTTTATGAAAAGAAATGTCGAGAACTTGAAGAATATTATTTGAAACATACAGAAAATCATCGAAAAGAAATAAATGAAATAGAATCCGAACTCAACAAACTTATTCATGAACAAAATACTACGGAAGACGATATTAAATTATTTCAATCAACTATTGATATTCTTCAGCAACAAATAAAAGAACTTCATCAAATATCTTATCATATTAATATTCGTTCATTCGAATTAAATCAAAATTGTCTTTCTATTGAGCAAATCAAAAGCAATGAAATTGATTTTACACTTCTCTCATCTCCATTTAAAACAATCGATTGTTCAAATTATGTTATTAATGCATGAAAACTCCGAATTACATTTATTTAATAAAGAATGTACAATTATAAAAAAGATTTTATGGAAAAATGGTTATATTCATCATGTATGTTGGTCATCAACTTTAGAGAAATTTATTTTAATCATTTCTAATAAAGAGATTTTTCTTACCGATGGAAATTTTCAATCCATTGAACAAATTAACATCGATCCGGAGAAAAAATGGCGGCTTTGTGCATGTTCGGAAACATCTTTATATCTTTTATCATCTCAATGTAGTACAGAAATTTTCGAATTTGATCTTTTATCATCTTTTCAATTAATTCAACGATCGAAACTTTCCCATTTATCTCAAGAACATGATTATATAACAGATATCATTTATAACAATGAAACACTTGCTTTGGCAATTAAAAGTCGACATAAAACACATATAGAATTGCGATCTTGTAAAACATTTGATCGACTTTGGTTAATTCAACTTGATTCTAAACCTTTTAGTTATTATTCAATGTGTTTACTCAATTGTAATGATTGGCTTGTATTAGATCATAAGAATTCACTTCTTATGCATATAACATCAAATGGAAATATTAAATCAACTGTTGGATATAAAGAACCACCCATGGCTGCACTTCTTTTGCATTCGAATATTTTAGCTATTAAAACTGAAAACTATTTGAATTTTTATAAAATTTAATAATTCAAGTACGTAGTTTTTTTATCGCCTTTGGTTATTTAATATTCAAGAAATTGAATAAAATACAAATATCTTGAGATTTCTGTGACGGTTTGCGTATTGAATCTTATTTCTTACACATAGAGTGGCAAATTGGAAATTTATAGTTCTGATTTGGATTTCTCTATGTTAAAATTCTCAAAATTTGGAGATCTTAATATTTTCGAGTACCATGCGAATCATTAAAAAATTTCAAGGAAGCTTTATCCGAAATGAAGAGATAAGATACATTCTCTTACCCATCAAAACCAGCGGACGTCGCAGAATTTCACTCTTGCAATATCAAATACACTCATGGTCACTTCCATTCTTAATATCTCATCCTTGTTCTCATCTCAATCATTCAGACTGCTTCTGGACTACTTACGATTTTAATCACTGGCGAGAGTTTGCAGTGACGTGCACCCATTTTCCAAGAATCATCAGAATTGGAAATAGTGGCGTGTTCTGAAATTAGACTTCGCAGAAAATTTGCCGTGCACTCATTAATCGAAAGGAACTCGTAAATTGTATGTCATATATTTCTGTCTTAATTCACGTGATTGAATCTGTTTTGAGAGTATGATTAAAATGTGATAGATCGTAAATCCTTTTTTGACCATCGAAGACTTTTGAACCGGACAATGTTCCCATTAAACTGCAGCTTGATGTGAGAGTAACTGTGCAATACTTTTAGCATGACGTTATCTTGTATCGTCTGCATACTCACAATCATAGTTTTTTCTTCATTGGATACAACGTATATAATTAGAAGTGCTCACACATCCTCAAATAAAGGGAGAGGTCCGTGCTCGACGAGAAGGCTATGAAGGTGAACTATATAAGCCAATAAACGTCGAAATAGCCTTTCCTTCACAATGTGCATTATTCCAGATTTTTCTTAACTGGGGATTTCGATACCATTTGTATATTTCTCTGACTGGTGCAAGATACAATTTTGGTAGTTAAAAACATACTGAGTCAACTTTCTCCCAGCAGTATTGCACAACGCGTCGATATAAATAGAGGAAGAAAGCGCAAAAAAAAATTCACCTTGCGCACGACGATCAGAAATACAGCACACATTTTTTTTCTTCACAACATGAGTGTCAAAGAAGAAATTATTCCTATTACTTTAAAAGGAAAATATGCTGGTGGAAGTGAAAATAGTCCGTTGACAAATGATGATATTTTGCGATTAACAAATCAACAATCAAGTATTATTTACGGGCCGACACAATTTGCGATGAAGTATCGAGTTCTTCCTTGCATCATGACTGAAAAATTAGAGCAAGGAACTTACAATGCTCAGGAGATGTTTTCTCCTGGTCTCAACAGTATCTATGGACGTGCAAATCGACATCTACGGACTTCGAAACGCAAAAAAAACGGTTGGCGGCACATGACAAGGTAACTCAAATAGATCTCCTATGGTTTTTATATCTCAATTCCTCATTTTAGCACGATCGATTTTCTTGTTAATGAATACCAACTCGATCCTGATACATTTTTCTACGAATCAAGTTACGATACAACCGAGAACAAGTCTTTATTCACAAAACTTTACATTGATCTTGAAAATTACGTTTCTAGTAAACATTTCTTAGCTGTTAGTCACTATGAAATTCCGATTCTGTTTTTAGTTGAACTTCTAAATGGCTTCACAAGTTATGGCGATGTCGATAATCCGAACAATTTAGAAAAAGATAATGAAGATAAAAGTTTCAATTGTTTTAGTTCACTTCAAGTAATGATCATCGAGCAAATAATGAATTACTTTCAATGCTTCTTTAGATTTTTCATGTGCCACAAACAGCCGAGCGAGCTCGAACGCTTCTTCAACAATTATCCAAATTCAAAATATTTCCTGTTTCCGAAGCTACTTTACAAATGGTTTGCCATGACGAACGACGTGGTTTCTACACGTCATCGATTCACATGAAGGAACCGCACATTCCCGATCTGAAACTTCATTATGGAGATGACTTTCCAGAGATTCACGAAGAACTTATTGAAACGCTCCAAGAAGAAGACTCAACGGGTATCACTCTATTGCATGGCCCGCCGGGCACTGGAAAAACCTATTATCTTCGTTATCTCATCAACGAAATCAAAGATAAGAGTTTGATCTATGTTCCACCAGATATGGTTAAAGTGAGCGAACTAAAATGATTGATCATCAATCACCTTTGATTCTGTTGTACATTTCTAGGACATGACTAAACCTGGTTTTCTGCCATTCCTGATGAAAAACCCGAATTCCATTCTGATTGTTGAAGACGCTGAAAACATCATCCGTGATCGACAACACGATTCCGTCTTTGCCAATCAAGCTGTTTCGAATTTGCTTAATTTATCTGACGGTTTGCTTGGCGATGTGATGCATCAACAGATCATTTGTACATTCAATTGTGATATGACAGGAATAGATCCAGCACTTCTGCGTGATGGGCGACTGGTGCTGGAACATAAATTTGATAAACTGAGCATCCAGAATGCTCGTCGTCTCTGTGTGGAATTAGGAATAGCGAACAAAGGCGAGGATATCGCTGAATCGATAACAATCGCTGAAATCTATGCGCGAAAGAATGCACTAGTGGAAGTCACGGCAAATAATACAGAGAATGGCGAAACAACAACAGTTCGAACAAAACGGCAGAAGAAAAAGAAAGCACAAGACCCTTTGTTTGGCTTTTATTCATAATTGTTTCTAGGTAAATGACACACAGATTATTCGAAAACTTCTTTTCTTCATCAGAAAAATAAAGAGAAAGCATTTCACTGTTGTAACATCATTGAGCCGTTGATCGAGCAGCCGCTGACTGATTCGGGATGCCAACAGTTAGATTCCTATCGATTCCCATCAAAGGTCTTAACGGTTTATTACTTTGTTCGACTTTTTTAGCTTTTTTATTATTCTTATTGGCAGACTTTTCTACGGGTTTATAGATCCTCTCGGGACAGAGAAAATTCACATCAAATAAGTATTTCTAAAAAAACAAAGAGCTTATTCATCTGACATATATGAATAAAACCTAACCTGTATCCAACCAAGTTTATATTGATGAATAGTAGTGTCATTCAATTGTGTGGAGAATTGTATTTTAGCTCGAATAAACACGCGACGAATAAAAGTCCATTCTATAGTTCAAAAAGGATAAAAGTAAGATTCCATTTCGGAACTTACTTTGCAACGACAGTCTCTCGGCTAAATTATGCGTCAGTATGAATGGATCTTCAATGGCAATCGTTCGATGAAACCATCCTTTTTCATCACGTGTCAACGGTTCAATTTGTCGTATGGCAACAACATGTTTTTCGTAATCAAATTGATCAGCGTAGTATCGTAAAAAGGCAATCCATAGTTCACCGGTTGTTAATGTATTTGGCCCATACTTATTTATCCAAACCTGTCTCTAAAATTGCATTAATAAGATAGAAACGTTCAATTAAATGAATAATTACTAAGTTTGATATGTTATCGTAGAAATATACATTCCATCTGTTGCCGTCTCGAATAACGATATTTTCCTTGGAATTCTTGTCGCTTAACTAAACTTTTACATTCATCACAGTAACAGAAATTAAACAAGTCAAACTTGTTGAAGAACAGGAAGGACAGGTGGTTGAATTTGTTGTAGAAAATGTATTAACATAATAATATACGCATAGCTTGATAACGTTCCGAATTTTGCATCTCCAATGTCACATATCTATGATAAACAATGATGAGCAAACGAAGTCAAATGTGATCCGCTGCTTTCATACCTTGACCAGATGTTTCACCATATATCCAAGTTGAGGCACACGTGAATCGATCATCGAATAGACTCTCAGTAGACGAGTGTTTTCCATCGCCTGAATCACTAGTAAATAGTCGCAGATAGAACGAGAATGAAATACGTACAAAGACATTATGAAGAGTAACGTCAATTTCAATATTCAATGGAGAATGTATCGATCGAATAATAGGCACTCTTGTATCGCGTACGAATTCCACATCTCTGAACACATGAGGAGTTGAACGCATAATTTGAAATAACTTCTCCAAAATACCAATGTCCAACTCTTCGTACTAGAGCAAAAAAGTCAAAATAGGATAGTAGCCAAGCGAACAACAAACATTGTCTGTCAATAGAACACAGATATCTAGATCACTCTGTCGAAGCCCAAATCCATTAAGAGATGATCCGTACGCATGAACAGAACAAGAAGGATAAGATTTTCGAAACTCAGTTTGCAGATAATTCAAAATGTCTTGACGATTTTTTGCGTCTTGTTTCGTCGGTTTACATTGACCTACAGAATGGATTTACACAATACTGATTTACTTGTAAACACGAATACCAGTCACTTGTTGACATATACGCGAAAGTGTATCAAGCCATTCTCTACTATTTGCAGGACAATTAACCATTTCGGGCAGAATTAATTCCGGACAATCAGATTTAGTATGATCACTCTCATGACATATCGTACATACAGGTGGTGCACCCTTAAAAGGAGAAAATGACGTGCTCGGAAAGGTGTCTTTTTTTTTTTGATAAAGAATCTCGAACTTGGCGAGCGCCAAAATTTTGCGCTTGCATATCATACAAAAGTGTCGTAGGTTCTGTTATTGATTTGATATTATTTACTATCTGTAGGATTGCAGCATTGAACAGTTTAACTGTGATAAAATGAAAAATGTAACTTTTCTCCTGAGATTCCTTTTTGTATACCTTGCTGTTCGTATTCTTTACATAGAATTTCTTTCTGAGTTCTATTGAGATCTATGCAAAGATCTTTTAGTGAAAGTAATTTTTCGCCGTAAGAACTCTCCAATTCACTGAAACACTCGATTTGAGATGATATTACTTGAATAAAGTTATATTCCTTACGATTTAAACGACTGATCCTCTTCAACTGGATTATTTGTAGACGAAACTTTTTCTTTGTCGTTCGGTTCGTGTAATGAATGCTCTATATGGTCGAACCTTCTCTTATAATCTTCTCGTATATCTTCTTGTTGTACACGATCCCAGTAACTGTTTTCTTTTGGAAAATGTTCAATAAGTAAGCTGTAGGATTTCTCTATCGCGCGAAGTAGTTCTTTCGGCGGAATGTCAGCACCATCTACATCCTTTCGTTGTTGGCAAAAGTAGTTGAGAGCTGTTTTAAGTGTATGTTGAAAGTATTGAAATGAACGATTCGCTTTCATGGTGTAGCATAAATTTCGACTGAGTGATGTCGGATCTGTATGGAAGGATAATCATGCAGGCTTTCGCTGTACCAAGTTAAAAACTTACCCAAGCAAAAGAGTTTTTGGTTGTGTATTTGTCTTGCAATTTTTTTAACAGGCATTCGTGTTTGTATACAAACAATGAATCGTTTTTTATGGAATTTTTCAGTGTAGAAGGAGAGTAATTGAAGAAAGAGCAGCTCGGTAGATGCGCTATTTTTTGATTTCCATTGATCGACGTATGCATTGCATTTTTGAAAAAAATCCGGATATTGGTCATTGTTCAATATGAATGGCACTTTCTCTATGCCGTATACCTTGTTTCCCCAATGAATAACAACAGATTTACTTTTTTCAGCAGAAAAAATTCACTTACATATTCATGAAGGCATGGGACAACGCATGGATCGAGTTGTTGAAGAAAATAAATGGCCAGAAAGTCAAAGACCATTGGATGAAAAGTTCCAAGATCAGGTTTGTCTGTATTACATATCTGAATAGTTAAAATAGTGAGAGTTAGTATCTTTCTTTCGATTCAGTAGGACTGACTTTTGCTAGGATTCGAAAGAGACGCAGTAATGGAAGTACACGTTCATCAAACTTTGTATAGATTTGAATTATTTGGGACAATCGAACGGCGCGTGTATTATTTGCCGTCAATCGCACTAGGATATTTGAGTTGATCACCGATAGATCTACTGATAACGGGTCGCAATCGGTGTTGAGATGAACATTTTTGAAGTGTACTAAAAGTTGCAGATGATAATTTGATTGTTAGACAAAACGACATTAATTCTATACCTGAACGACGAACAATTTCGAGTAATTCTTTTAAGGTTTCATAAGGTAAAGTTTCCTTAAATTCAATATCAATCTCGATAGTATTCTCCTCTTTTAAACAACATTCGCATGATGATGGGCCATATAAAATGATCCGTGCGTCTGTTGCAATAGTTAATGGTTTATTGATTAATAGAAGAGAACTCTTTGCTCTTAATTACCTGGTCTTTCGCTAAGGATAATCTCCCGTAAACGATTGTAAATGATCATATGTTGCTCGTGATCCGTCTTCGGCAAGCAATGTTCATGAAGAGCTCTCTCAAAAGTAGCTTTTATTGCTCCAAGATGTTCCGTGCTTAGTTCTCTCAACACGGTCAGCGGCTTCTTCTTTTTATTCTACAATGCAGGGAAATATTCTGTGTTAAGCTCAATATGGAATGCATTCAATGACATACTGTAGAATCTTGTGAAGTGGTATTCTTGACCTTTGACTGACTTTGCTTCGGCTGTGCTATAGTACACGAACAAATGACAATATAGATACATGGCTTTTTAGATAGATTTATACCCGAAACTGGTCTTTCGTTTTCATTTCGCATATCTGTGTGATGGTGTGGTATATTCGATGCTTCATTTGGTACGGATATTGGAATTGACGATGGTGTAGGGATAACGATCGACGGCTCTCTGATCACTGGTATGGATTGTGTTAATGGAGGATGCTGATTATAATAGTTGAATTGCCATTGATGGTGGGGATCATTAATCGGAAAGTTGCTTATAGGCTGCTGAATAGGGTACAGAAGCACACCATAATTATTGGTGTTTATCTCGCTCGGCGAACTCATCATATATCTTTGATTAGTGTATGTTCGTGATGGGTGGTTTGCAAAGGAATTATTCATTAGTGAGATGGAT
Organism: Adineta ricciae; assembly: GCA_905250025.1. Classification (NCBI taxonomy): domain Eukaryota; kingdom Metazoa; phylum Rotifera; class Eurotatoria; order Adinetida; family Adinetidae; genus Adineta; species Adineta ricciae. Next base: position 49,223 of record CAJNOJ010000256.1, read on the forward strand.
ATGATTGGTAGTAAAATAATCAGAAATAAAACCTGGCTATACTATTTAATGGACGTTTGCGAGTAACTCAAGTTTCAAGTTGCTTTTGCAATTGACGTGTAGAAAAAAAAACAGCAGTATTGGATGAGGGAAAATACACAGTGTAAGAAAAATAAATGTCATTACTTTATCGTCTATTCAGATAAAAACACAGCTTTTTTTTCTGTTCTGTCACGTGGCATAGTTTTCATGTTGTTCTTGCATACCAACGTGCAGCTATTATAGTAGATGATGATGAATTTTGTCACTATTGAACTTTACCCATCCGACAGCAGATCCAATCGTTTCACATAGTCATAGAATTCTAGCGACCGATTGATGCTAAATTATGTTCGGAGAAATGTCAATTCTTTGCTGTTAATGTTATGTGCGTTACGACTTTACGCATCTATGAAACAAATCAACCTGCAGTCATAAGAAGAAATCATTCATTCCGTGCAAAACTGCTTTTACGGATATTTTCCTTGTGTTACTTTTGGTGCTATACATTGTTTTCAAAACGGGCTATGTTTCTCAAGTAACAAAGGCCATCCATGACAAGGACAGAGGGTATTTAAACAGGTGTTTAATTAGATTTTTCATCTGTTTGAGGTGACACTTAGGAAACTGTTAGAGAAATATACTTGTGATGCTTTCTGAGTTGATATAGAGCATCAAAGTATAATGTATATTCTTGTATATATGTCAAAGGAAAAGGAGGAATGAAACAAAGAGATAATATACGTTGGAGAGTGATAAGCGCGTGTTCGATTATGACGCGAGCATCGATTCAAAGACGATTAGAAAAGAAGAGAAGATCGAAAATGGAAGTATTTTGACTATAAATAGTGAAATATATAGAAAAAGGAAAAGATAAAGCGTACAATCATTTAAGTGACCTCAATATCGAGAAGAACATACAAACACTGCTTTTCACTGTGCTAAAGAACGGCAATGAACAGCGCGATACATTTAGTTTTCGCGTAATCGTACGGTAAACATCTGCCATAGGCAATATTAAACTTAGTCAAAATCCATTCATTATAAGAGATGCAAAGTTAGAATAGAAGAAAAACAAAGCTCTCTGTTGGTTCCATAAGATTCTCAACACAATTTATTTCATCCACTTTCTCATTGACATCTATCTCTAGTGCACGAATCGTTAATGATACGAAGAAAAACACGGACCATCTTGAGGGTGAGGGTGACAGGGAATCATTCCCCTTGGGCTTAATCCGGGTCCCAACAGCAAATGTTGCTAGTACATCTTTGACGGATTCACTGGAAGAGTTAGCGGATTTTATCAATTGATGTGTAAAATGTATCCTGGGTGAAAACAAAGTACACTGTAGTGAAATATAACCGTTCTTTATTAACCAATGCTTTTTTCCATCGTTCTAATTTAACAAAAGCGCATCATAATCGATGGAAAAGTTGTCAGTTTATGTGAATAATAATACTTTTTCATACATCGAAGTGTTTTTTTTCGAAGCATAGAAGAAGAGGAGGAGAGACAGAGAAAGTATGGCATACTAAAATGAGAACTCTATCTTATTAATTAACGGAAAAACTCTGTTTAACTATTGATTGTTATACAAAATTGTTTGAAGTCCTGTAGAAAAAATGTAAATGCTTTTATAATAGACAACTGTTTTATATTCTATCAGTTATTTTTTTTGAAACGTCTTGTATTGTGTTATGAAAACTCTATCTATTGTAACGACGACACAATCATTCCGCTTGAATATACAAGAAATAATGAGAAGAGCAGTCTGAATAACGACAAAGAATTATTAATTCATAACTCCTGACAAAACAATCATGTCTTTTTTTCTTCATTAGGTTAAAAGAACGTTGCAAAATAGAGACAATTTTTTTCCAACTAATATTGAGGACAATTCAAAAGTAGTGAGGGAGGTACCTTATTTTGCGAAGTAAACGGTCGAGGACAATTCCGTTTTTCACCAGTAGATAGAGCGTGCTTCGCTCTATTTATCTATTGTATTCGATAGGTCTTCGCTCTCTCCTACGTGAGAAAAATTTTATGAAAAAGTACTTTTGCCCAGAACTCGCTGGCGTAAAGGCTGATTCTTTTCTTTCGTTTTTATTTTCTTATGATTGTCCTCAAATGTTAAAAATAATGTCTGTGATTATCGACACAGAGCTGCATTTTTTCGATTCATCTCTCGATGATTTATGGAGTGTATGAAATTGACCGTAGCATTATGTAACGAATCTGAATTGTCTTGCTTGATCGCAGATTATCATTGATAAAATCGAATAATCAGAAGTATCAAGGCGATAAATCTAGAGAACTTCGTGGATGAGGAATTGATGCAAGACCGTAAGATTCCATATAATCGGCTACATTACTATGCACATGTGGTCTAACATTATGAAAAATAGGTTTTAATACAATCAGTATCGCACGAAGGTATTTGCTGCTTGATTTTGGTCAATCAAAGGTCCTAAACATTAGTTGACACATAGGGATGATCAATGATGTGACCATGTTGGACGCGACGGATTAACACAGACCTGGTCGGTTTGGGCAAAAATCGAAGAAAAATCAGTTTTTGTATCAGCGAGTTCTGGGCAAAAGTACTTTTCACAAAATTTCACTACCATAGAAAAGAGAACCAGGACTTATCGAATACGATAAATAAATAGAATGGAGCACGCTCTATTTACTGGTAAAGAAAGAAATTATCCGCGATCTTTTTCTCGTGAAATAAAGCATCTTTATGCTTCGCTACTTTTGGATTGCTCCAAGTATTTCGCAGCGGTTTACTTAGAAACAGGACTAAATCAAGTAATTTCTTTTTGAAACTCAATGCTTGTAGAAACTAATTTTCTGATTGAATGAGAACTTTTCAAATTACAGCTTTTTTGCATGTGACTTTGTAGGAATCAAAGTTTAAAAATAAGAAAGCACTCATAGTAAATAAAATTTTTGCTTTGATTTAAATATACGATGTATTTCTTACACAAACCGTCATTATTTCTTTTCAACACTTGGTGAACGTCCTATACAATGAGACATTTTCACCAAACATGCTCACTTCTTGTTGGACTATTGTTTCTGGTACAATCAAGTATGCAAATTCAGTCGGTATATGATATCAGTAATATGGGTACAGAGTTTATACCTATAAACAATTCTTTTCCTCCTTTCCTGACACTTCAGGCAAAAAGTTTCATAAGATGTGGCATTCAATGTAATATACGCATAGATTGTCGAGCATTCGACTTTGATGTGGATTCACAGCAATGTCGTTTGTGGAACGCTGATTTAACGACTGGTACTATTAGTCTATCGTCTTCAAAACCTCGATCATCTGTTGGTAGTGTTAAATTATCACCCAGCATCTATGCTAATAGTCACAACCAATCATGTGATAAATGTTTTCAAAGCCGATACGAAATATGTAATATGAACAGTAGTACTTGCCAATGTCCTTCGAACACATTCTGGAATGGTTTAGTATGTCAATCACAACTTTTTCAAAATCAAATTTGTGCACAGGCAGATGCATGTCGACCAGATCTTAATCTTACTTGCCAACCAAGTTGTGATTTCACATATCGATGTTCAATCCGTAAGTGAATTTAATTTAACTTTTATCCGAGAATTTCTTCTTTATTATCAGTATAATATTTTTTTTCTTTCATTATTGTAGTTCCTGCCATAGGTATTGGCCAAACAGTGGCCGGTTATTGTAATAATACTAGTGGTAATGCCACCATATTGAATGGACCTTGGGGAATGTACGTTTCTCCAGTGGATGGAACTCTGTACGTTGCCGATGAATATAATCAAAGTTTTTTAGCTTTCTCACCATTTTCGCGCAAAGAACGTATACTATTGTCCAGCGGTTTAAGTCAACCTATGGATATATTTGTTGATAACTCGAATACCATTTATATGACCGATCGACAGCTTAACGGTGGCACTCTGCTTGTTCAACAAAAAGGGACTATCGTTAAAAGCTTTCCAGCCTCTGGATATTCGACAAGTTCTTGTCTACTCAACGGGCTCTATCAAGCGTACGGTGTAGCAGTCGATCGTTCTGGTAATATATTTGTAGCATCGTGGACGTGCTCTGCAGTGGTAAAATTGGCACCGAATGCTACGAATGTAACGGTCGTTGCGGGAAAAATGGGAACTTCAGGCTCTACGAATAATCAACTCTCTAATCCTCGCTTTGTGCATTTAGACGAGGATCGAGGTGTATTTTATGTCAGTGATTCCGCCAACCATCGAATTCAGAAGTTCATTATCGGTGGTAATGGAACGGGAACGACAGTAGCAGGTGGTAATGGTGCAGGAACAGGTTTGAACCAGTTGTATAGCCCTGCAGGACTTTGTATCACTCGTGACGGTCAAACTATCTACGTTTCTGACCGTAACAATAATCGTGTCATGAAATGGACGATCGGTGCCAATGCAGGATCACTTGTAGCTGGCGATATAAATGGAGCGTCAGGTTATAGTGATCGGCTTTTGAATGGTTTGGGTGATGTGGCTCTTGATCCTAGCGAAACTTATTTATACGTCGCAGATGAGGATAATCATCGAATTCAGCGATTCCGTCTTCAATAATTGCTTACAAAATTGGTGACATCATCACATGCAATAAAACTAATTACAAGTAACGCTCGTCGAGAACGATTCGCTTTGCCTTCGATTGAATGCTTTTCAAAATAAACGTCACGTAATGGAATATTCTTTCAAAACGCTTTTTATATTGAGAAATTCAAGATAGTATTTGCATAAAAAATAAGGCTAGTTTACAACTGACAGTACGAATTACACGAGACAAAAATAAGTTTGACAATGACGAATGGATAGCTCCTTTACCTGTGACTACACATAGAAATTAAACAACACTTGTCGAAGCAGACTCATTTAGTCCTTCACAGATTTTCTTGTCACTCAACGGATTTTATAAAAAAACTTTTCAAAAGATGAATCAAAACATTCATCTCGCAGTCGGCTGTTGGCGTCTCTTCGGTTCGCCACTCCCGACAGCTCGATATAGCGCATTTCATAGACATTCGATCTGAAAGGTATGCTTCTTTCTCACTGGGCACATCGTAAACAATCAAGCTACTTCAACACCATCAATGAAAACTTTCAGTTGGAAACGAGCTTTCATTTACTAGGGATTATAAGAGAAAACTCGTGCTGGTTGATTCATTCATCGTAGATATCCAATTTGTCAGCTTACGTGTTAGATCACTTTTAGAGTTCACTATAGTTATTCCCTTTATCTAAAATCAATTTGAAGTTTTGCAATACGAAAGCACTTTCATTCATACCTTTACATTCATTATAGACAATAATTCCGCACCTAACGCCATCAACATTATCTTAAATGTCACCATGATTTACTTGAGAATACCCACGACGAGTCTACTACTTTTGAAAACATCGATAACTAAAAGGCATGTGTACTTAGAAGAAGAAAACTTTCGAGTTATAAATCTGTTCTTCTGTGTCTTATACGAATGCGTCGAAGGCGGCAACGTGGTGTGTTAATGTCGCGCATATCGGAAAGAACTGGAATAAATCGAGCATTTCTCGATCGACTTGTTTAATTGATTGAGAAATTCATTTTGTGTGAATCTGATCGATCGAGAATAATCATAGCAGAAGGATATACTGGATGGCACTGACTCTGTGTGATAAAGATCCAAAAATAATCAGCATCAGGGAAGGAAGAGTTTGCTGAAAATTCCTTTCGCGAATCATAAATGAGAACGATAAATTAAACATTCTTCATATCTATGTGAATGCAGAATTTACACAATATTTTCATATGTAGTCAAATTAAAAGGCGACTATTCTTGAACAATCTGTCACTTCATCGTTTCGATTGATACATCACAATGTTAAACAGTACGATGATAAGCGAACTGTTCGCTCCTGTCATCACTGTTTATTTATTAGCATACGATCAGTACAAATATGCTTTCAAAGAAACCGTAGCATCGACCAATGTCATAACATCCTATTGTCGAATAATAATATTTCGTTTAATTTCCCAGAAACTTACACAAAGAACTGTAATGCATTTCTTTCGATATGCTTCGAATAACCGGTGCTCTGTATCATGTAAATTTCACCTTCTAAACCTCGCTTGAAGAAATATCTTCAAGCATATCGAAAGCAAACTACAGTAAAGTTTGAAGAATCTGAAATACTTGTCTACAGCCAGGGTTCATCTTTAATTTCAATAGTCCTTTCTCAAACTGATCTCTTTGTTCTCGATATTGTACTATGTCACTATTGCACGCAACTTACTGTTAATGACATCATCACTTCCATTTTTTTCTTCAGTTGTCTCTTATCGACGAATTCCTTCGTCTTTCTATGGATTAATTGCTTCAATAGTTAATAATATCGATATTCGAAATAGCCTGACAATTTGTATTGTCAGTGTAGCTTATGGGCTTAATTTAATATTTAGTTCACAAATCTGATGTCAAATACAATATTATCGCTGTCTCACATTCTACGCTCTCGGCCTTCTGCTTGGAATTCCAGTGATTATTCTGTTTACATTTGTGTATCTAACCCACAAAAACATTCATCAAATACGGTTTCTACGTAAAACACATGTCGATCGTCAATGAATTAAAATAATTTCCTTCCCGTTGATTCTCCATATTAAAAACATTGCCCCCATCGAGATGTTTAGTCTATATCTTAGCTACCAATAATTTCCCGAAAAGCTGTTCACTTTTGTGTGAAACGAGGTGCATTGTTGGATAGTTTTGTGGAAAATATGCTGTCTCTATAGTCGACAAAATCAAATCAATCCCATTTTAAGCTGTACACGAGTACAACTTAGAGATGAAGTTTTCAACTAGGTTCACATTTATTCAAAATCAATTCTACAACCATAAATACAATTTTCCATTAAAAACTTTAAGAACATAATCACGAAGAAGCTTTTTTGATTTAATCAAACTTTGTAATGTTGTCACTAAGTCATTACGTTGTTTGGAAATACATAAAGCAGACAAATGACGCGCATTTGTAAGTAAATATTGAGCTATAGGTTTCAAATCTGGAAAAAATAAATTAATCGTAAGATCTTCCAAACGAGGAAAAGCGGCAATGACCAATCGCATTTTTTCTAATGTAATCTCTTTACTGATGGTTAGTTTTCGTACTGAATTGGCTTTCGATACCGACTGAAAGACTTCATTTCGTTGAATTGAACTTGCATCAGCTCGATAAAGAACTATAGAATCGAGTGTCAACGTCTGGACATTCGTTGTAAACCGAAAAAGTTCGATTAATTGATGAAAAGCAAAATGATGACATTGGATCGATAAGTTCGTTAGTTGTCGCAGTGGAAAAGCGCGATTTAAGTCATTTACAATCGGTAGCCGTGGTACTTCAAAAGTTTCGCACAGTGTTAGCTTAGTGGCATATGGAAATCGATCTATAGGTTTGTCGAGTATCGATGTCCGATGAACACAAATATGATGAGTCGGATCTGCATTCAAATCAAAACGAGTTGACCAGATATTTTCGGTTAGTTCACCGTGTAGTACATAGTTTTTCCATCTAAAAATAAACACTAGACGAGAATCACATTGGAAAAATTCAACTTTACTGGTAGGGATTTCGTGAGTAGAAGATGACAGCGTTGGACCATNGTAATGATTGGCTTGTATTAGATCATAAGAATTCACTTCTTATGCATATAACATCAAATGGAAATATTAAATCAACTGTTGGATATAAAGAACCACCCATGGCTGCACTTCTTTTGCATTCAAATATTTTAGCTATTAAAACTGAAAACTATTTGAATTTTCATAAAATTTAATAGTTCAACTAGTTTTTTTTTATCGCCTTTGGTTATTTGATATTCAAGAAATTGAATAAAAGATAAATATCTGGAGAATGTGAGTGTTTTAATCCGAATATCGAAACAGAGACTGTATAATCATTTTTTCCAGTCGCAATAAGAATTCAGAAGTACTTTCTGTGATGGTTTGCGTATTGAATCTTATTTCTTACACATAGAGTGAAAATTGGAAATTAGTTCTGATTTGGATTTCTCTATGTTAAAATTCTCAAAATCAGGAGATTTTAATATTTTCTAGTACCATGCAAATCATTAAAAAATTTTAAGGAAGTTTTATCCGAAATGAAGAGATAAGATACATTCTCTTACCCATAAAAACCAGCGGATGTCAGAAAAGTAGAGAGCAGAATTTCACTCTTGTAATATCAAATACGCTCATCGTCACTTCCGTTCTTAATATCTCATCCTTGTTCTCATCTCAATCATTCAGACTGCTTCTGGATTACTTACGATTTTAATCACTGGTGAGAGTTTGCAGTGACGTGCACTCATTTTCCAAGAATCATCAGAATGATAGATCGTAAATCCTTTTCTGACCATCGAAGACTTTTGAACCGGACAATGCTCACATTAAACTGCAGCTTGATTTGAGAGATTTTATCAGCATCAGTTCAATGAATGTTCAGCAACATTGTGAGAGTAACTGTGCAATACTTTTAGCATGGTGTTATCTTGTATCGTCTGCACACTCACAATCATAGTTTTTTCTTCATTGGATACAACATATATAGAAGTGCTCACATACAATAAAATAAAGGGAGAGGTCCGTGCTCGATGAGAAGGCTATGCAGGTGAACTATATAAGCCAATAAACGTCAAAATATCCTTTCCTTCACAATGTGCAATATTCCAGATTGTTCTACACTGGGGATTTCGATGCCATTTGTATATTTCTCGGACTGATGCAAGATACAATTTTGGTAGTTAAAAACATACTGAGTCAGCTTTCTCCCAGCAGTATTGCACAACGCGTCGATATAAATAGAGAAAGAAAACGCAAAGAAAAAAAGAGTAATTTCATCTTGCGCACGACGATCAGAAATACAACACACATTTTTCTTCACAACATGAGTGTCAAAGAAGAAATTATTCCTATTACTTTAAAAGAAAAATATGCTGGTGGAAGTGAAAATAGTCCATTGACAAATGATGATATTTTGCGATTAACAAATCAACAATCAAGTATTATTTATGGGCCAACACAATTTGCGATGAAGTATCGAGTTCTTCCTTGCATCATGACTGAAAAATTAGAGCAAGGAACTTACAATGCTCAGGAGATGTTTTCTTCTGGCCTCAACAGTATCTATGGACGTGCAAATCGACAGCTACGGACTTCGAAACGTAAAAAAAACGGTTGGCGGCACACAACAAGGTAACTCAAGTAGATCTCCTATGCTTTTCATATTTCAATTCCTCATTTTAGCACGATCGATTTTCTTGTTAATGAATACCAACTCGATCCTGATACATTTCTTTACGAATCAAGTTACGATACAACCGAAAACAAAACTTTATTCACAAAACTTTACATTGATCTTGAAAATTACCTTTCTAGTAAACATTTCTTAGCCATTAGTCACTATAAAATTCCGATTCTGTTTTTAGTTGAACTTCTAAATGGCTTCACAAGTTATGGCGATGTCGATAATCCGAACAATTTAGAAAAAGATAATGAAGATAAAAGTTTCAATTGCTTGGGTTCACTTCAAGTAATGATCATCGAGTAAATAATGAATTTCTTTCAATGTTTCTTTAGATTTTTCATGTGCCACAAACAGCCGAGCGAGCCCGAACCCTTCTTCAACAATTATCCAAATTCAAAATATATCCTGTTTCCGAAGCTACTTTACAAATGGTTTGCCATGACGAACGACGCGGTTTCTACACGTCATCGATTCACATGAAGAAACCACACATTCCCGATCTGAAACTTCATTATGGAGATGATTTTCCAGAGATACACGAAGAACTTATCGAAACGCTCCAAGAAGAAGATTCAACTGGCATCACTCTATTGCATGGCCCACCGGGTACTGGAAAAACCTATTATCTTCGTTATCTCATCAACGAAATCAAAGATAAGAGTTTGATCTATGTTCCACCCGATATGGTTAAAGTGAGCGAACTAAAATGATTGATCATCAATCACATTTGATTCTGTTGTACATTTCTAGGACATGACTAAGCCTGGTTTTCTGCCATTCCTGATGAAAAACCCGAATTCCATTTTGATTGTTGAAGACGCTGAAAACATCATCCGTGATCGACAACACGATTCCGTCTTTGCCAATCAAGCTGTTTCGAATTTGCTTAATTTATCGGACGGTTTGCTTGGCGATGTGATGCATCAACAGATCATTTGTACATTCAATTGTGATATGACAGGAATAGATCCAGCACTTCTGCGTGATGGGCGACTGGTGCTGGAACATAAATTTGACAAACTGAGCATCCAGAATGCTCGTCGTCTTTGTGTGGAATTAGGAATACCGAACAAAGGCGAAGATATCGCTGAATCGATAACAATTGCTGAAATCTATGCGCGAAAGAATGCACTAGTGGACGTCACGGCAAATAATACAGAGAATGGCGAAACAACAACAGTTCGAACAAAACGGCAGAAGAAAAAGAAAGCACAAGATCCTTTGTTTGGCTTTTATTCATAATTGTTTCTAGGAAAATGGCACACACAGATATATTTGAAAACTTCATTTCTTCGTCAGAAAAATAAAGAGAAAGCATTTCATTGTTGTAACATCATTGAGTCGTTAATCGAGCAGTCGCTGACTGATTCGGGATACTAACAGTCAGATTACCATAGGTCCCCATCAAACGTCTTAACGGTTCATTACTTTGTTCGAGTTTTTGAGCTTTTTTATTATTCTTATTGGGAGACTTTTCCACAGGTTTATACGGTTTATAGATCCTCTCAGGACAGAGAAAATTTACATCAAATAGGTAATTCTAAAAAAACAACGAGCTTATTCATCTGACATATATGAATAAAATCTAACCTGAATCCAATCAAGTGTATATTGATGAATAGTAGTGTCATTCAATTGTGCGGAGAAGTGTATTTTAGCTCGAATAAACACGCAACGAATAAACGTCCATTCTATAGTTCAAAAAGGATAGAAGTAAGATTCCATTTCGGAACTTACTTTGCAGCGACAGTCTCTCGGCTAAATTATGCGTCAGTATGAATGGATCTTCAATGGCAATCGTTCGATGAAACCATCCTTTTTCATTACGTGTCAACGGTTCAATTTGTCGTATGGCAACAACATTCTTTTCGTAATCAAATTGTTCAGCATAGTATCGTAGAAATGCAATCCATAGTTCACCGGTTGTTAATGTATTTGGCCCATGCTTATTTATCCAAACCTGACTCTAAAATTGCATTAGTGAGAAAGAAACGTTCAATTAGATAAATAATTACTAAGTTTGATATGTTATCGTAGAAATACGCATTCCACCTGTTGCCGTCTCGAATGAAGATATTTTCCTTGGAACTCTTGTCGCTTAACTAAACTTTTGAATTCATCACACAATAATAGAAATCAAACAAATCAAACTTGTTGAAGAACAGGAAGGACAGGTGGCTGAATTTGTTGTAGAAAATGTATTATCATAATAATATACGCATAGCTCGATAATGTTCCGAATTTTGCATCTCCAATATCACATATCTATGATAAACAATGATGAGCAAACGAAGTCAAATGTGATCCTCTGCTTTCATACCTTGATCAGATGTTTCACCATATATCCAATTTGAGGCACACGTGAATCGATCTTCGAATAGACTCTCAGTAGACGAGTGTTTTCCATCGCCTGAATCACTAGTAAATAGTCGCGGATAGAATGAGAATGAAATACGTACAAAGACATTATGAAGAGTAACGTCAATTTCAATATTCAATGGATAATGTATCGATCGAATAATGGGCACTCTTGTATCGCGTACGAATTCCACATTTTTGAACACATGAGGAGTTGAACTCATAATTTGAAATAACTTCTCCAAAATACAAATGTCCAACTCTTCATACTAAAGCAAAAAAAGTCAAAATGGGACAGTAGCCAAGTGAACAACAAACATTGTCTTCCAGTAGAACACAGATGTCCAGATCACTCTGTCGAAGTCCAAATCCATTAAGAGATGATCCGTATGCATGAACAGAACAAGAAGGATAAGATTTTCGAAATTCAGTTTGCAGATAATTCAAGATGTCTTGACGATTTTTTGCATCTTGTTTCGTCAGTTTACATTGATCTACAGAATGGATTTACACAATACTGATTTACTTGTAAACACGAATACCAGTCACTTGTTGACATATACACGAAAGTATATCAAGCCATTGTCTACTATTTGCAGGACTATTAACCATTTCCGGCAGAATTAATTCCGGACAATCAGATTTAGTATGATCACTCTCATGACATATCGTACATACAGGTGGTGCACCCTTAAAAGGAGACAATGACGTGCTCTAAAAGATGTCTTTTTTTGGATAAAAAAATCTCGAACTTGATGAGCACCAAAATTTTGCGCTTGCATATCATACAAAAGTGTCGTAGATTCTGTTATTGATTTGATATTATTCACTATTTGTAGGATTGCAGTATTGAACAGTTTAACTGTGATAAAATGAAAAATGTCATTTTTCCCCTAAGATTTCTTTTTGCATACCTTGCTGTTCGTATTTTTTACATAGAATTTCCTTCTGAGTTTCACTGAGATCTATGCAAAGATCTTGTAGTGAAAGTAATTTTTCGCAGTAAGAACTCTCCAATTCACTGAAACACTCGATTTGAGATGGCATTACTTGAATAAAGTTATATTCCTTACGATTTAAACGACTGATCCTCTTCAACTGGATTGTTTGTAGACGAAACTTTTTCTTTGTCGTTCGGTTCGTGTAATGAATGCTCTATATGGTCAAACCTTCTCTTATAATCTTCTTGTATATCTTCTTGTTGTACGCGATCCCAGTAACTGTTTTCTTTTGGAAAATATTCAATAAGTAAACTGTAGGATTTCTCTATTACGCGAAGTAGTTCTTTCGATGGAATGTCAGTACCCTCTTCATTCTTTTGTTTTTGACAAAAGTAGCTGAGAGCTGTTCGAAGTGTATGTTGAAAGTATTGAAATGAACGATTCGCTTTCATGGTGTAGCATAAATTTCGACTGAGTGATGTCGGATCTGAATGGAAGGATAATCCTACAAGTTTTCTCTGTCCCAGTTAAAAACTCACCCAAGCAAAAGAGTTTGTGGTTGTGTATTTGTCTTCCAATTTTTATAACAGGCATTCGTGTTTGTATACAAACGACAAATCGTTTTTTATGGAATTTTTCAGTGTAGAAGGAGAGTAATTGAAGAAAGAGCAACTCAGTGGATGCGCTATTTTTTGATTTCCATTGATCGACGTATGCATTGCATTTTTGAAAAAAAACCGGATATTGGTCATTATTCAATATGAATGGCACTTTCTCTATGCCGTATACCTTGTTTTCCCAATAAATAACAACAGATCTACTTTTTCAGCAGACAAAATTCACTTACATATTCATGAAGGCATGGGACAACGCATGGATCGAGCTGTTGAAGAAAATAAATGACCAGAAAGTCGAAGACCATTGGATGAAAAGTTCCAAGATCAGGTTTATCTGTATTACATATCTGAATAGTTAAAATAGTGAGAGTTATTATCCTCCTTTCGATTCAGTAGAACTGACTTTTGCTAAGATTCGAAAGAGACGCAGTAATGGAAGTACACGTTGATCAAACTTTGTATAGATTCGAATTATTTGGGACAATCGAACGGCTCGTGTATTGTTTGCCGTCAATCGCACTAGTATATTTGAGTTGATTACCGATAAATCTACTGATAACGGGTCGCAATCGGTGTTGAGATGAGCATTTTTGAAGTGTACTAAAAGTTGCAGACGATAATTTGATTGTTAGACAAAACGACATTAATTCTATACCTGAACGAGGAACAATTTCGAGTAATTCTTTCAAGGTTTTATAAGGTAAAGTTTCCTTAAATTCAATATCAATCTCGATAGTATTCTCCTCTTTTAAACAACATTCGCATGATGATGGGCCATATAAATTGATCTGCGCGTCTGTTTCAATAGTTAATGGTTTATTGATTTATAGAAGAGAACTCTTTGTTCTTAATTACCTGGTCTTTCGCTAAGGATAATCTCCCGTAAACGATCGTAAATTATCATATGTTGCTCGTGATCCGTTTTCGGCAAGCAATGTTCATGAAGAGCTCTCTCAAAAGTAGCTTTTATTGCTCCAAGATGTTCCGTGCTTAGTTCTTTCAACACGGTCGGCGGCTTCTTCTTTTTATTCTAGAATGCAGGGAAAGATTCTGTGATAAGCTCAATATGGAATGCATTCAATGACATACTGTAGAATTTCGTGAAGTAGTGTTCTTAATCCTTGGCTGACTTTGCTTCGGTTGTGCTATAGTACGAACAAATAACAATATAGATACATGATTTTTTTAGATAGATTTATACCCGAAACTGGTCTTTTGTTTCCATTTCGCCTATGTGTGTAATGGTGTGATATATTCGATGCTTCATTGGGTACGGATATTGGAATTGACGATGGTGTAGGGATAATGATCAACGGCTTTCTGATCACTGGTATGGATTGTATTGATGGAGGATGCTGATTATGATAGTTGAATTGCCATTGATGGTGTGAATCATTAATCGGAAAGTTGCTTATAGGCTGCTGAATAGGATTCAGAGGTACACCATAATTATTGGTGTTTATTTCGCTCGGTGAACTCATCATATATCGTCGATTAGTGTATATCCGTGATGGGTGATTTACAAAGAAACTATATTCATTAGTAAGATGGATATGATTGGTAGTAAAATAATCTGAAATAAAACCTGGATATACTATTTAATGGACATTTGCGGTTAACTCAAGTTTCAAGTTGCTTTTGCAATTAACGTGTAGAAAAAAAACAACAGTATTGGTTGAGGGAAAATACACAATGTAAGAAAAATAAATGCTACTACTTTATCGTCTATTCAGGTAAAACATTATTTTTTCTTTTCTGTCGCGTGGTAAATTTTCATGCTGTTCTTGCATACCAACGTGCAGTTGACAAAACAGAAGCAAGCAGTTATTATAATGGATGATGATGAATTTTGCCACTATTGAACTTTGCCCATCCGAAAGCAGATCCAATCGTTTCACATAGTCATAGAATTCTAGCGACAGATTTACGCTAAATTGTGTTCGGAGAAATGTCAATTCTTTGCTGTTAATGCTATGTGCATTACGACTTCACGCATCTATGAAACAAATCAACCTGCAGTCATAAGAAGAAATCGTTCACTCCGTGCTAAGCTGCTTTTACGAATATTTTCCTTGTGTCACTTGCTTTTGATGTTGTACATTGTTTTCAAAACGGGCTATGTTTCCCAAGTAACAATGGCTATCCATGACAAGGACAGCGGGTACTCAAACAAGTGTTTAATTAGATTTTTCATCTATTTCAGGTGACACTTAGGAAACTGTTAGAGAAATATACTTGTGATACTTTCTGAGTTGATATAGAACATCAAAGTATAATGTATATTCTCGTATATATGGCAAAGGAAAATGAGAAATGAAACAAAGAGATAATATACGTTGGAGAGTGATAAGCACGTGTTCGATTATGACGCGAGCATCGATTCAAAGACGATTAGAAAAGAAGAGAAGATCGAAAATGAAAGTATTTTGACTATAAATATAAATAGTGAAATATATAGAAAAAGGAAAAGATAAAGCGTACAATAATTTAAGTGACCTCGCAATATCAGGAACATATAAACACTGTTTTTCACTGTGCTACAAAGAACGGCAATGAACAGCGCGATACATTTAGTTATCGCGTAATCGTACGGTAAACATCTGCCATAGGCAAAATTAAACTTAGTCAAAATTCGTTCATTATAAGAGACGCAAAGTTAGAATAGAAGAAAAACAAAGTTCTCTGTTGGTTCCATAAGATTCTAAACATAATTTATTTCATCCACTTTCTCATTGACATCTATCTCTAGTGCATGAATCGTTAATGATACGAAGAAAAACACGGACTATTTAACCAATTCAATTTATATATAGAAAGCTTTTTTTCACTTACGAAATTTTTACTAAAAGGAAAAATTATCAAAAAGTGGATGTCGGTGAATGATGTGAGAAGAACAATGCCCACCGCTCTCGGCTTCCCCTATCGGTCGGAAAACTAAGTTTTACATATGATTAAGTGCGTTAATGGTCATTTATAAAATAGCGCTAGAACGTGGACTCTGTATTATTATCTTGACATCTTGGAAATGTTGATCATCATGGGGAAGTGAAAAGCGGATATTATTTGTATGCTCTGAAGTTCATTAGGAGTGTCGATAATGGATCGCGACGATGAAGTTAAAAAAAGTGCTTCTGTGAACAAGCTAATCTGCACATTTCGTTGCTAAGTATAAGATTTCGTGAAAAGTGTGTTGTAAGAGAAACAATTCTATGCGGCATAGAGTCGAAAAATCAGTTTTTCTTTATGACAGTAGTATGCAATTGTTCAACATTTCCTGTAAACCTTCAACTGAAAATGTCATAAAAAGTTGCATCTAATCTTATTCTTTCCTCAGATTCAAAGTGGATTGTATAGAAAACAACTAGCGCATTATGCATCCTCTCAAAATAAATTTCATTAGTCAGCACTTCTTTCAAACATTTACTTTCACTCTTTGTGTTCTCATCGTTTTAAATTCAAAATCAACTTTGTCTAAAACTTAATTCTACCTGTTGCATAGGTTTTACGTTTGTCGTTCAGTTTTCTCTCTCTTCACACTCCTTTCCGGCTACGATAGACATTTTCTTTCTTCGCTGTGGAAGGAGGGTGTAGGTGTGGGTGTGAGATCACATGTGTGAATGTGACTGAGAATCAGTTCCCTTTGGCGTAATCTGAGTCTCAGCAACAAATGTCGCTGGTGCATCTTTGACAGATTCACTGAAAGAGTTAGCGGATTTTTTTTAGTTGATGTTTAAAATGGATCGTGATTGAAAACTAAGTACACTGAAGTGAAGTATAACCGTTCTTTATTGAACAATGCTTTTCTCCATCATTCTAATTTGACAAAAGTGCATCATAATTTATTGAAAGGTTCTCAGTTTATGTGAATAATGCTTTTTCACACATCGAAATGGTTTTTTTTTTGAAGCATAGAAGAAGAGGAGGAGGAGAGACAGAAAAATATGACATACTAACGTGAGAACTTTGTTTAACTATTGATTGTTATACAAAATTCTTTGAAATCCTGTAGAAAAAATGTAAATGTTTTTATAATAGACAACTGTTTTATATTCTACCAGTTATGTTTTTAAAACGTCTTGTATTGTTTTATGAAAACTCTATCTATTGTAACAACGACACAATCAGTCCGCTGGAATATACAAGAAATAATGAGAAGAGCAGTCTGAATAAGAACAAAAAATTATTAATTCATAACTCCTGAAAAAAAAATCTTGTCTTTTTTCCTCATTAGGCTAAAAGAACGTTGCAAAATAGAGAGAATTGTTTTCTAACTAATATTGAGGACAAATCAAAAGTAGTGACGGAGGTGCCTTTTTTGCGAAGCAAACGGTCGAGAACAATTCCTTTTTTTAACAGTAGATAGAGCGTGGTCTGCTCTATCTATTTATTGTATTCGATAGGTCCTCGCTCTCTTCTACGTCAGAAAAACTTTATGAAAAGGTACTTTTGTCCAGAACTCGCTGGTGCAAAAGCTGATTTTTTTCTTTCTTTTCTTATGATGTCCTCAAATGTTCAAAATAATGTCTGTGATTATCGACACAGAGCTGCATTTTTTCGATTCATTTCTCGAAAGTCTTTTTATACTCTCGATGATTTCTGGAGTGCATGAAATTGACCGTAGCATCATGTAACGAATCTGGATTGTTTTGCTTGATCAGATTATCATTGATAAAATCAAATAATCAGAAGTAACAAGGCGATAAATCTAGAGAACTTCGTGGATGAGATATTGATACAAGACAGTAAAATTTCATATAATCGGTTACATTACTATGCACATGTGGTCTAACATTATGAAAAAGAAGTTTTAATACAATCAGTATCGCACGAAGATATTTAGCTGTTTGATTTTGGGCAATCAAAGGTCGTAAACATTAGTTGATATAATAGGGATGATCAATGATGTAACCATGTTCGACACGACGGATTAGCACAGACCTGGTCGATTTGGACAAAAATCTAAGAAAAATCAGTTTTTGTACCAGCGAGTTCTGGGCAAAAGTATTTTTTCACAAAATTTCACTAACGTAGAAAAGAGAACCTGGACTTATCGAATACGATAAATAAATAGAATGGAACACGCTCTGTTTATTGGTAAAGAAAGCAATTACCTTCGATCTTTTTCTCGCGAAATAAAGCATCTGCTTCGCTACTTTTGGATTGCTCCAAGTATTTCGTAGCGGTTTGTTTAGAAACATGACTAAATCAAGTAATTTCTTTTTAAAACTTAATGATTGTAGAAACTAATTTTCTGATTAAATGAGAACTTTTCAAATTACAGCTTTTTTGCATGTGACTTTGTAGGAATTAAAGTTATAAAAATAAGAAAGCACTTATAGTAAATGCAATTTTAGCTGTGTTTTAAATATACGATACATTTCTTACACAAATCGTCATTCTTTCTTTTCAACACATTGTGAACGCCCTACAATGAGACATTTTCACCAAACATACTCACTTCTTGTTGGATTATTGTTTCTGCTACAATCAAGTATGCAAATTCAGTCGGTATATGATATCAGTAATATGGGTACAGAGTTTATACCTATGGACAATTCTTTTCCTCCTTTGCTGACATTTCAGGCAAAAAGCTTCATAAGATGTGGCCTTCAATGTAATATACGCATAGATTGTCGAGTATTCGACTTTGATGTTGATTCACAGCAATGTCGTCTGTGGGGCGCTGATTTAACGGCTGGTACTATTAGTCTATCGTCTTCAAAACCTCGATCATCTGTTGGTAGTGTTAAATTATCACCCAATATTTATGCTAATAGTCACAACCAGTCATGTGATAAATGTTTTCAAAGTCGATACGAAATATGTAATATGAACAGTAGTACTTGCCAATGTCCTTCGAACACATTCTGGAATGGTTTAGTATGTCAATCACAACTTTTTCAAAATCAAATTTGTGCACAGGCAGATGCATGTCGATCTGATCTTAATCTTACTTGCCAACCAAATTGTGATTTCACATATCGATGTTCAAGCCGTAAGTGAATTTTATTTAACTTGTATCCGAGTATTTCTTCTTTACTATCAGTATAATATTTTCTTTTTCATTATTGTAGTTCCTGCCATAGGTATTGGCCAAACAGTGGCCGGTTATTGTAATAATACTAGTGGTAATGCCACCATATTGAATGGACCTTGGGGACTGTACGTTTCTCCAGTGGATGGAACTCTGTACGTTGCCGATGAATATAGTCGAAGTTTTTTAGCTTTTTCACCATTTTCGCGCAAAGAACGTATACTATTGTCCAGCGGTTTAAGTCAACCTATGGATATATTTGTTGACAACTCGAATACCATTTATATGACCGATCGACAGCTTAACGGTGGTACTCTGCTTGTTCAACAAAAAGGGACTATCGTTAAAAGCTTTCCAGCCCCTGGATATTCGACAAGTTCTTGTCTACTCAACGGGCTCTATCAAGCGTACGGCGTAGCAGTCGATCGTTCTGGTAATATATTTGTAGCATCGTGGACGTGTTCTGTAGTGGTAAAATTGGCACCGAATGCTACGAATGTAACGGTCGTTGCGGGGAAAATGGGAACTTTAGGCTCTACGAATAATGAACTCTATAATCCTCGCTTTGTGCATTTAGACGAAGATCGAGGTGTATTTTATGTCAGTGATTCCCGCAACCATCGAATTCAGAAGTTCATCATCGGTGGTAATGGAACAGGAACGACAGTAGCAGGCGGTAATGGTGCAGGAACAGGTTTGAACCAGTTGTATAGCCCTGCAGGACTTTGTATCACTCGTGACGGTCAAACTCTCTACATTGCTGACCGTGACAATAATCGTGTCATGAAATGGGCGATCGGTGCCAATGTAGGGTCATTTGTAGCTGGCGATGTAAATGGAGCGACAGGTTCTAGTGATCGGCTTTTCAATGGTCTGGGTGATGTGGCTCTCGATCCCAGCGAAACTTATCTATACGTTGCAGATGAGGAAAATCATCGAATTCAGCGATTCCGTCTTCAATAATTGCTTACAAAATTGGTGACATCACATGCAATAAAACTAATTACAAGTAACGCTCGTTGAGAACGACTCGCTTTGCCTTCGATTGAATGCTTTTCAAAATAAACGTCACATAATGGAATATTCTTTCAAAACGCTTTTTATATTGAGAAATTGAAGATAATATTTGCATAAAAAATAAGGCTAGTTTACAACTGACAATCTGAATTACAAGAGACGAAAATAAGTTTGATAATGACGAATGGAAAGCTCCTTCACCTTTGATTACACATAGAAATAAAACAACACTTGTCGAAGCAGACTCGTTTAGTCCTTCACAGATTTTCTTGTCACTCCACGGTTTTTATAAAAACTTTTCAAAAGATGAATCAAAACATTCATCTCGCAGTCGGCTGTCAGCGTCTCTTCGGTTCGCCACTCCCGACAGCTCGATATAGCGCATTTCATATACATTCGATTTAAAAGGTATGCTTCTTTCTCACCGGGCACATCGTAAACAATCGAGCTACTTCAATGCCATCATATATAATGAAAACTTTCAGTTGGAAACAAGCTTTCATTTACTAGGGATTATAAGAGAAAACTCGTGCTGGTTCTCATCTATAGACTCATACCAAAAATCGTCCAAGATATTCGATGACTGATTTGTCGATTCATTCCTCATAGATATCCAATTTGTCAGCTTATGTGTTCGATCACTTTTAGAGTCCACTATAGTTTTTCCCTTTATCTAAAATCAATTTGAAGTTTTGCAATACGAAAGCACTTTCATTCATACCTTCGCATTCATTATAGACACTAATTCCACACCTAACGCCGTCAACATTATCCTACATGTCACCATGATTTACTTGAGAATACCCACGACGAGTCTATCACTTTTGAAAACATCGACAACAAAAGGCGTGCGTAATTGGAAGAAAAAAATTTTCAAATTATAAATTTGTTCATCTGTGCCTTATATGAACGTCTAATGCGGCAACGGGGTGTGTTAATGCCACGCGTATCGGAAAGAACTGGAATAAATCGAGTATTTTCCTATCGACTAGTTTAATTGATTGAGAAATTCATTTTGTGTGAATCTGATCAATCGAGAATAATCATAGCAGAATGATATATTGGATGGCACTGAATCCGTGCGATAAAGATCCAAACATAATGAGCATCAGTGAAGTTGGTATAGTAAGATGTATTGAATGCAATTGAACTTTAGTAATTGTTTGAGCGTTGTCAAAAACTTCATATTTATGAGATAATGTATCTCCGGCATCATCAGAAGAGTTGGAAATGGTTCCATACATTAGCCTAAAGTTCTATTGTGGATGGAAAACAATGAGGCGAATATGTCTTACCGTCACGTAAATATGGTGCGTTATCTGTGAAGGAAGAGTTTGCCGAAAATTCCCTTTGCGAATCGTAAATGAGAATGATAAATTAATCATTCTTCACGTCTATGTGAATGCAGAATTTACACGATATTTTCTTTATCTGTGAACTATTTTCGTATGTCGTCGAAGTAAAAGGCGACTATTCTTGAACAACCAGTCTCTTCATCATTTCGATTGATACGTCACAATGTTAAGTAGTACGATGATAAGCGAACTATTCGCTCCTGTCGTCACTGTTTATTTCCTAACAGACGATTAGCACAAATATGCTTTCAAAGTAATCGTAGCATCCACCTATGTCATACCATCCTATTGTCGAATAAAACTATTTCGTTTCATTTTTCCAGAAACTTACACAAGGAACTATAATGCATTCACGTAAATTTCACCTTCTAAATCTCACTTGAAGAAATATCTTCGAGCATATCGACAGCAAAGCATGATGAAGTTTGAAGAATCTGAAATACTTGTCTACAGTCAGAATTCATCTTGAATATCAATAGTCTTTTCTCGAACAGATCTCGCTGTTCTCGATATTATACTATGTCATTATTGTACGCAACTCAACCAATAAAAGTCTATCTTTGGATCATCTCTTCTTGGTATGGGTCTTACTGTTAATAACATCGATACTTTCATTTTTTTTTCTTCTTCAGTTGTCTCTTATCGACGAACTCCTTCGTCTTTCTGTTTATTAATTGCTGTTATAGTTAATAATATCACTATTCTAAATAGCCTGATGATTCGTATTGTCAATGTAGTTTATGGACTTGATTTAATATTCAGTTCACGAATCTGGTGTCAAATACAATATTATCTCTATCTCACGCTCTACGCTCCCGATCTTCTGCTTGGAATACCAGTGATTATTCTGTTTACATCTGGGTATTTAACCCACAAAAACATTCACCAAATACGATTTCTACGTAAAACACGTGTCGATCGTCAGTTAACTAAAATGATTTCCTTCCAGTTGATTCTCCTTATTATAAGCATTGTCCCCATCGGGATCTTTAGTCTATATCTCAGTCACCAATAGTTTCCCTAAAAGCTTCGACACTGAGCAAAGAATATTTTCTCACTCATATCTCATACATACTTTGCAGTAAATCTGTTCATTTTTGTGTGAAACGAGGTGCATGCATTGTTTCTTGCTCTTTTATCTAGGGAAGCGTTTACATATATTTTCTCGCGTCCAATCGCTATTAACGGATAATTTTACGAAAAATATCCTGTCTTTATAGTCGACAAAATTAAATCAATCCCATTTTAAGCCGTGCACGAGTACAACTTAGCGATGAAGTTCTCAACTAGGTTCATATTTATTCAAAATCAATTCTACAACCATAAATACAATTTTCCATTAAAAACTTTAAGAACATAATCACGAAGAAGCTTTTTTGATTTAATCAAACTTTGTAATGTTCTCACTAAGTCATTACGTTGTTTGGAAATACATAAAGCAGACAAATGGCGCGCATTTGTAAGTAAATATTGAGCTATAGGTTTCAAATCTGGAAAAAATAAATTAATCGTAAGATCTTCCATACGAGGAAAAGCGGCAATGACCAATCGCATTTTTTCTAATGTAATCTCTTTACTGATGGTTATCTTTCGTACTGAATTGGCTTTTGATACCGACTGAAAGACTTCATTTCGTTGAATTGAACTTGCATCAGCTCGATAAAGAACTATAGAATCGAGTGTCAACGTCTGGACATTCGTTGTAAACCGAAAAAGTTCGATCAATTGATGAAAAGCAAAATGATGACATTGGATCGATAAGTTCGTCAGTTGTTGCAGTGGAAAAGCGCGATTTAAGCCATTTACAATCGGTAGCCGTGGTACTTCAAAAGTTTCGCACAGTGTTAGCTTAGTGGCATATGGAAATTGACCTATAGGTTTGTCGAATATCGATGTCCGATGGACACAAATATGATGAGTAGGATCTGCATTCAAATCAAAACGAGTTGACCAGATATTTTCGGTTAGTTCATCATGTAGTACATAGTTTTTCCTTCTAAAAATAAACACTAGATGAGAATCATATTGGAAAAATTCGACTTTACTGGTAGGGATTTCGTGAGTAGAAGATGACAGCGTTGGACCATGTCTTTTTATGATAATGCCGATCGAAGAACCATTGTCGATCGGTCCAAAACTTGGCATTAAACTTATTGGTTAGAGTTTCAAATGTTTGATACTCAACATTGTAATCAATGCCACGGTATGAATATCGGAAATCAAAAACACGTAAGTTCGGCATAGAACTTGTGATTAACCGTTGCCATCGAGTTGCATTGATAAATTCTCGATCGTCGAGACCAAATCCAATAAACTGTACTTCAACGTTTAAAACGTCTACTTGATGAAAACAATTGCTAACTAAAGCCTCGAATTCATCAAAAGAAATATTGCGATGGACATTCGACTTGAGAGAAACGTTTATTAGATGAGGTAAGCTAATAGAACACTTTCCTATTAGATTAGTTCTCGATTCTTTCAAATTGCCAATCGATAGACGACGTATTTGCGGAACGCAAGGTAAAAGAATAAACAATTGATCAATTGAGATCTCATGATTGATAACAAAATGTTCGATATGTGTAGCAGCAACGAATGATTTTGGACATTGTAATGTTTCGATACATATTTCGCAATATTTCATATTCGGTAAAGGCAATAACTTTGCATAAATATTACTCTTGTCGGTAAGATGGTTAATCGACACGAGGGTCAAGGAAGATAAAACAGGTAGAGACTGCAAGTGAATGAGAAGCTTTTCGACATGGTTCGCATCGATATGATTGAGGACAAGTGTTGAAAGTTGAGTGAATTTCTTCATCAACGGAACAAATAATGAACATAAATCGATGCATGGATTCGATAAGCGAAAGGATTCGATTCGAGAAGTACAAGGTTTGATGATTTGTGAGACGTAATGCTGAAGAGCTGCTTTCGATATCGATGAAATATTGATGTGAATTGGAAAATTCGAATGAAGAAAAAGACTTTGAAATCGATTGTTAAGATCATAAAAGGCTTGAAATGCATGATGATCGAGAAGATAATCGAAGATTTCGTAGAAAAGTTCATTGGAAAGATCTTCGAGTGAAGAGATACGCTTGTGACTTGATAAATTGGTTTCAATTGCTGATGCTAGAAAAACAAAGAAATACAATCCTACAAGATTCGAATCGGAATTTTACTGTCTGATTTTTGTCTTTTGTTGTTATTATAATCGACAGAAGTATCAGTTCGTGGTCGTTTATTTCGTCTCATTCTAAAAATCGAAAGAATAAGTGTTTGTTTGAAATCGCGAAAAGAGAAAATGAACATGCACGTCGATTTATTTCGATATATATATATAGATACATACGCAGAACGAGCAAGAAAATCGTACAGAGAGAAAGTAGCAGAAGTCGGTCGTCAGCAGTGAATCGAACGCGATTAGGAGCTATTCTATCTATTCGTATCTTGTGACTTCTGTCGTTAATTCTAATCTCTTTGACTATTGTGTCGTTCATTTGCAGAAGTGGAGGAGATGCGTGTAGACATCCCATTATTCAAGATAACATAGACTGGTTCTGGCGGTGGAAGCAGAGGAGCAGGACCTGGTGTAGGAAAATTCTCGCCAAGTTCTTTGACATATTGTTCAACATTATTCATATAATGTGCCATTTCTTCCTTTTGATCGTGTCTGATGGCAAATGCTTTGAAATAAACATCTACTTCGTCTGGACTTGGTGTACGGTCTGTTGGAGATTGGTTTTCTGCTAACATCAGACGATACATAGTAAGGACGTTGATAACGTGTGCGAGCGTAGGCATAGTCATGAAATCCGAAGAGAGTAGCGCCTCTCCGCCTGACAATAGATACAAATGGCTCATTGTCCAAGGAAACCACTCCGACTGAATCGCTACGTATCCATGTTCAACGTGTTCGCCGAAGTTGTTATAATCATTATGTTGCTTGATCCAGTCTTCAATTGTGAATGGCCCGTCAGAAGAAGAGTTAATAGCATACGCCGGATCGATGACCATTGGCCCTTTATCATCGATATTCACACATAAGGCAACATGTGGTATTCGTATAGAATCCAGAAGAGAAATCATATTTCTTCGAAAAGGTACCCGAAAACCATTAGACGTTTCCATATAAAATGGCCGATATAGAGAAGCGTAGTAGTCGGGCCTGTTCATCTTAGAGGACGACCTAGGAGATCCTTGGAGTCCGATGAACGATATGTAGGCTAGCGCTCCAGATGCTCCTGGAATTTCAGAACAGATTGTTTCGCCCATTGCACGCATCAGTACTGCACGATACGCACAAATTGCATCACCATGCGCTTCATGCCAATGGTAGAGTGGATGATTCTTGATGGTTGTATAGATACCGTCGACTAGATCTTTTCTCATACTACTGCTAAAGCAACTCCTTCTACTTGGATCATAGTTGATAGACACAGATCGTGTTTTCACATCTTCCGTTGGGTGAAGTACGACTTGTATTTGCAAGAGATTGGAGCGTTTTGAAGATGGTTTTTTTGTTAAAAAACTCTCATTTTTCTTCTTCGTCGACGATTCATCGGTGCTTTTGTGTACGTTAGACAAGATTTTGCTCATACATTTGTAATATTTTATGAAACACACACGTCCATCTTCATCGGCATCCAATTGATGCAATAAATGTTCAATAATTGGCTTTATTGATTGTCGATTTGCTTTTATCAAACATCTCTTTAGTTGATCTTTGCGGATGTAACCAGTTCTATTTCGATCAAGCTCTTGAAAAAAACGAACTATTTCCAATAACTCAGGTTGTTTGCCTACGGACACAAAAGGCACGACGTTGTGACAGTTATCAATGTGTTTTCGTTGCATTACTTCGATATTTGATTTGTGTAATGTATCTAGCATTCCCATTTTATACCTCTAATTTGCCATGCGTGCAGAGAAAGAACGTGTGTTAGTTGTAACTATTAGAAAATGATGTGGACATTTCACCAATGACATCATCGACGGTATGAACTATGTGTTCTTCAGTGGTAGAAGAAGTGCATTTTGTTTTTTATAGTATGGATGAATTTGGCCGCGATGGCAATTATTTCGATTCGATTTAGTTTCTCTCTCGGTGGTGAAGAATGGTAATATGAATAAGATGATGGAAGCAAAGAAGTAAAAGGGTTTATTAGATAAAGGCAAATGTAGTTGGCACGACGTTGCCTTTGCATACATCTATGGAAAAATATGACAAAACACTTATGCGCTATAATGATCGACATAACGACTGTTGATGCGTTTATGACAATAAGAAAATCCGATAAGTATTTTTATCTGGAAGTGCAAAACCGATACGGGACAAGAAGAATTTGACATTCGGCTGCCGACATCAAATAATCGGTTCCTCGAGTTTATTTGAGATCAAAATCTCTTCCCAATGCTTTTGTTCTTCTGTACGAAAATCAATATTTTATGCCCTTTCGATCCTTTCCATTATTATTATTAGCTATGGCATCATGTTTCAATTGAAGCACAAGATTAAATATGGAATCCTATTCCTTTCTCTTTATTTGTACATACAAGGTAGCGAGTGTTGATTTTCTTCGATTATGTCATGTCATCTTGGTTTCGTATGAAAAGGCACTATACATATGTCACGCTTCTCCATTGGACACGATTGTTCGCACGCCAGTTTTAGCAACTATCCGTTGTTGAACGACGCTATCGGTCAGTTTCTCACCTTCCATTCTGATCTCATCCGAACAATCTTACTTTATATAAATTAATTTAGTATTCACATGGAAGGTACACTGTTGGTTATAGTATTAATATTTTCCACTTGAAGGACACATTTTCTTTACGTGTATTATGGATACAGACGAAGCATTTTGTCTCCAACGTGATGGAGAATATGAGGAAAATCAGGCAAATAATGCCATTTTCTGAGCGCCTGCTTTTCTCTGGTTCTATTTCCCTGTCTTCGGCTATACATCACGCAACGTAAGTCATTTCAATCCGGTAACTACAACTTCTTCCTAACACGAAAAGTATATAATCAACGTCCGTATTTCACCCGGCACCTATGCAACAATGGTAATTAGTCAATCGATCGCTTTCGTATTTCCTAAGCTCAATATTAATATTTGTAGTTATATCCATTCGATTATTCATTCAATCGGCATATATCAAATCCATCACATTTTCCCTAAGATTCCTCCATAAAATCTAAGTACAAAAAAGATCGTCCTAAAACACTACGAATAGTATCTTTTGATATTTTTCTTTTTTTCAGAGGAAACTACCGGTCATTTTCGAAAAGCATTACCACATCTTGTTCATTTAGACGTATGAGTAAAAAATTTGCTCATCAAAGATACATCGGACGTGATGTACATGTCTTTACATATAAGAGCGATTAAAATGACAAATAAATTTCACATTACAATATAAAATACATTTGATTGCTTTCTTATCTTTATGTACTGCTGGATCTTAAATTTTCTAAAGACTTCTTAATTCGTTTTATGCCTGTAGGAGAAACTAATTTCATAGTTTGTAACAAATTCAATGCTTTTATAAAACAATTACGAGCCAACACTTTATCATTGTAATGTACATAAATATTTCCAAATAATTCGTAATTGTCCACCATTGAAGAATGTGTCGTTGAATATGATGAATTTTTAGCTATTTCAATTGATTTATGACAATATTCATAAGCTGTATCGTATGCAGCACACATGTAATAACAATATCCCAATTGATTGTTTAAAAATATCATTTCCGATTTTCTATCAACTGCAGTATGATTTTCCTGTATTTCTAATGCTTGTTGAAAATGTTCAATAGCTGAATGATGTTTTTCTTGTTGACCGAAAGCGTGAGCAGCAGTTATATGCAAACGGTACAGAGAAGGATGGCTTGATATTTTCATACTCATAAAGAATCCTAAAGCCANTTCGAGAAGTACAAGGTTTGATGATTTGTGAGACGTAATGCTGAAGAGCTGCTTTCGATATCGATGAAATATTGATGTGAATTGGAAAATTCGAATGAAGAAAAAGACTTTGAAATCGATTATTAAGGTCGTAAAAGGCTAGAAATGCATGATGATCGAGAAGATAATCGAAGATTTCGTAGAAAAGTTCATTGGAAAGATCTTCGAGTGAAGAGACACGCTTGTGACCTGATAAGTTGGTTTCAATTGCTGATGCTAGAAAAACAAAGAAATACAATCCTACAAGATTCGAATCGGAATTTTACTGTCTGATTTTTGTTTTTTGTTGTTATTATAATCGACTGAAGTATCGGTTCGTGGTCGTTTATTTCGCCTCATTCTAAAAATCGAAAGATTAAGTGTTTGTTTGAAATCGTGAAAAGAGAAAATGAATATGCACGTCGATTTATTTCGATATATATATATACGCAGAACGAGCAAGAAAATCGTACAGAGAGAAAGTAGTAGAAGTCGGTCGTCAGCAGCGAATCGAACGTGATTAGAAGCTATTCTATCTATTCGTATCTCGCGACTTCTGCCGTTAATTCTAATCTCTTTGTCTGTTGCGTCTCTCATTTGTAGAAGTACAGGAGATGCGTGTAGACATCCCATTACTCAAGATGACATAGACTGGTTCTGGTGGTGGAAGAAGAGGAGCAGGACCTGGTGGAGGAAAATTCTCGCCAAGTTCTTTGACATATTGTTCAACATTATTCATATAATGTACCATGTCTTCCTTTTGATCGTGTCTGATGGCAAATGCTTTGAAATAAACATCGACTTCGTCTGGACTTGGTGTACGGTCTGCTGGACATTGGTTTTCTGCTAACATCAGACAATACATAGTAAGGACGTTGATAACGTGTGCGAGCGTAGGCATAGCCATGAAATCCGAAGAGAGTAGTGCCTCTCCGCCTGACAATAGATACAAATGGCTCATTGCCCAAGGAAACCACTCTGACTGAATCGCTACATATCCATGTTCAACGTGTTCGCCGAAGTTGTTATAATCATTGTGTTGCTTGATCCAGTCTTCAATTGTGAATGGACCGTCAGAAGATGAGTCAATAGCATACGCTGGATCGATGACTACTGGCCCTTTATCATCTATATTCACACATAAGGCAACATGTGGTATTCGTATAGAATCCAGAAGAGAAATCATATTTCTTCGGAAAGGTACCCGAAAACCATTGGACGTTTCCATATAAAATGGCCGATATTGAGAAGCGTAGTAGTCGGGCCTGTTCATCTTAGAGGACGATCTGGGAGATCCCTGGAGTCCGACGAACGATATGTAGGCTAGCGCTCCAGATGCTCCTGGCATTTCAGAACAGATTGTTTCGGCCATTGCACGCATCAGTACTGCACGATACGCACAAATTGCATCGCCATGCGCTTCATGCCAATGGTAGAGTGGATGGTTCTTGATGGTTGCATAGATACTGTCGACTAGATCTTTTCTCATACTACTGCTAAAGCAACTCCTTCTACTTGGAACATAGTTGATAGACACAGATCGTGTTTTCACATCTTCCGTTGGATGAAGTACGACTTGTATTTGCAAGAGACTGGAGTGTTTTGAAGGTGGATTTTTTGATACAAAACTCTCATCTTTCGCCTTCGTCGATGATTCATCGGTGCTTTTGTGTACGTTAGACAAGATTTTGCTCATACATTCGTAATATTTAATGAAACACACACGCCCATCTTCATCGGCATCCAATTGATGCAGCAAATGTTTAATAATTGGCTTTATTGATTGACGATTTGCTTTTATCAAACATCTCTTTAGTTGACCTTTGCGGATGTAACCAGTCTTATTTCGATCGAGCTCTTGAAAAAAACGTACTATTTCCAATAACTCAGGTTGTTTGCCTACGGACACAAACGGCGCGACATTGTGATAGTTATCAACGCGTTTTCGTTGCATTCCTTCGATGTTTGATTTGTGTAATGTATCTAGCATTCCATTTATATACCTCTAATTTGCCATGCGTGCAGAAAAAGAACGTGTGTAAGTTGTAACTATTAGAAAATGATGTGGACATTTCACCAATGACATCATCGACGGTATGAACTATGTGTTCTTCAGTGGTAGAAGAAGTGCGTTTTGTTTTTTATAGTATGGATGAATTTGGCCGCGATGGCAATTATTTCGATTCGATTTAGTTTCTCTCTCGGTGGTGAAGAATGGTAATATGAATAAGATGATGTAAGCAAAGACGTAGAAGGGTTTCATTATTATTATTAGCTATGTCATCATGTTTCAATTGGAGCACAAGATTAAATATGGATTTCTATTCCTTTCTCTTTATTTGTACATACAATGTAGCGAATGTTGATTTTCCTCGATTATGCCATGTCATCTTCGTTTCGTATAAAAGGCACTCTATACAAGCCACTCTTCGTCATTGGACACGATTGTTCGCAGGCCAGTTTTAGCAACTATCCGTTGTTGAACGACACAATCGGTCAGTTTCTGACCTTCCATTCTGATCTCATCAAAACAATCTTGTTTTATTTAAAGTACTTTAGTATTCACATGGAAGGTACGCTGTTAGTTATAGCATTAATATTTTTCACTCGAGCAACACATTTTCTTTACGCGTATTGTGGATACAGACGAAGCATTTTGTCCCCAACGTGATGGAGAATATGAGGAAAATCAAGCAAATAATGCCATTTTCTGAGCGCCTGCTTTTCTCTGGTTCTATTTCCTTGTCTTCGGCTATACATCACGCAACGTA
The DNA here is from genome assembly GCA_905250025.1 of Adineta ricciae. Taxonomy (NCBI): domain Eukaryota; kingdom Metazoa; phylum Rotifera; class Eurotatoria; order Adinetida; family Adinetidae; genus Adineta; species Adineta ricciae. The sequence goes on from CAJNOJ010000256.1 coordinate 80,605, forward strand.
AGTCATTCCAATTCGGTAACTACACCTTCTTCCTAACACGAAAAGTACATAATCAACGTCTGTATTTCACCCGGCACCTAAATATTAATATTTGTAGCTATATCCATTCGATTATTCATTCAATCGGCACATATCAAATCCATCAGATTTTCCCTGAGATTCCTCCTTATAATCTAAATACAAACAATCATCCTAAAACACTACGAATAGTATCTCTTCATATTTTTCTTTTTTTCAGAGGAAACTACCGGCCACTTTCGAAAAGCATTACCACATCTTGTTCATTTAGACGTATGAGTAAAAAATTTGTTCATCAAAGATACATCGGACGTGATGTACATGTCTTTACATATAGGAGCGATTGAAATGACAAATAAATTTCACGTAATAATATAAAATAAATTTGATTACTTTCTTATATTTACATGCTGCTGGATCTTAAATTTTCTAAAGACTTCTTAATTCGTTTTAAGTCTGTAGGAGAAACTGATTTCCTGGTTTGTAACAAATTCAATACTTTCACAAAACAATTACGAGCCAACACTTTATCATTGTAATGTACATAAATATTTCCAAATAATTCGTAATTGTCCACCATTGAAGAATGTGTCGTTGAATATGATGAATTTTTAGCTACTTCAATTGATTTATGACAATATTCATAAGCTGTATCGTATGCAGCACACATGTAATAACAATATCCCAATTGATTGTTTAAAAATATCATTTCCGATTTTCTATCTACTGCAGTATGATTGTCTTGATTTTCCTGTATTTCTAATGCTTGTTGAAAATGTTCAATAGCTGAATGATGTTTTTCTTGTTGACCGAAAGCGTGAGCAGCAGTTATATGCAAACGGTACAGAGAAGGATGGCTTGATATTTTCATACTCATAAAGAATCCTAAAGCCAATGTACAATATTCAACAGACGACTTCCAATCTTCTAAATTACAGAAACAAAAAGCCATTTCAGCATACAAATCAACTACTCTAATGTTGAACATGTTTTGCTGTGCTGATTGTCGTTCAGCTTTTTGAAAGTACTCAATAGCAGAAGGATAATTTTCCATTTTGTTATAACACAGTCCAATTCGGTAAAACAAGTCAAATATTAGCTTTTCATTTAAAAACGGTAACATTTTCAAACTAGATTCATAATGATCTATGGCTACGCCCCAAACTTCTTTCGCCTGATACAATCGGGCAATTCTCCAATTTAGATCGGCCGTCTTTCGCCTTTCTCCAACATTCGGTTGAACAATTTCTAGGTATATTTTCAGAGCTTGTTCGTAATAATCAAGAGATAAATCAGGTAAAAGTTTCTCTTGATAACATTTACCAATGCGAACATACGAGTCAGCAATATCACACTTCTTCTCTCCCGTATCTAGTTGAATGTTTAACATTTTTTGAAAATACTCGATGGCTAAGTCATACATGTTCTCATGTTGATGAAACCATCCTAATTCGAAATAAATATCCATTAATTGCATAAAATTATCGTTCGATTGATTATCTTCATAGACTCGAAGAGCTGCTTCAAAGTGACGAATACATAAATCATTTTCTTCTTTCATTTTATAACAAGTCCCAATCTTATAATGAAATTGAGCAGTTTCTGTGGGAGATATTTGTTCTAGTATATTCAAACCTTTCACATAGGAATCGATAGCTAAATCATATTGATAATCTTCACAATATGAATCGGCGACTATTTCATACATATATACACTGTCGTCGGATTCCTCAGCGCTTATCGAAGAATGTTTTTGAATCTCCACACATTCCCTATAATAGGTGAGAGCGAAATCATCATTTTCTAATTCTGAGTAACATTTCGCGATCGAATAGGTCAAATTAAAGATGTCTTGTTCGTGCTGATCACTATTCAGATTTCTAATGAAAGACAAGCCTTCCTTCTGCTTTTCAATAGCTAAAGTATACTCCTTTAACTCATAGTACAAATTCCCAATAGATTCGTAGGATTGAATAGCAAAATCGATTGAATACTTCTGATTAGATTCTGAAACACTGTCCAAAATTGCCTGATATTGATTAATAGCTAAATGATAATTTTTATCTTTTTCGTATAACCACGCAATACGGGTATAGATGACCAAAATGAACTTGTCTTTCTCAGAAATATCCGATTGTATCTCGATATCCTTTAACATATATCTAAACTGTCGAACACCCAATTGAAATTGTTTCGTTTTCAAATATATTAATGAAATACTCATTATAAGTCGATGGAAATCATTGTAACTTAGATGCCCATCAATGAATACATATTTCCTGTAGAAATTCGATAAAACTTCCATATTTTGCTCAGCATGTTCTTCATTGATCAGATAAGTCATAGTCGAGACATATTTCGAACAGGCTGTTTTCATGACTTCGTAATTATTACATTCCATTGCTCTGCTCACTAATTTTGCATAATAGTCCATGCTTAGGTGGAATTTGCGTTGTTCGTCGTAAATTTCACCCATTAGTACATAGGAAATCTCGATATCTTCAATATTTGATGAAGATTTATTGATATTCAATGATAAATTAGCATGTTTAAGCGCTAAATCATGAGAATTTAACTGAAGATAACAGCATGCTATCGAAGCATGCAATCTACCGAGTTCTCCATCGTTTTCATTGTATTTTTTATGTTCCAATACGTCGAGATATTGATTCAGTGCTAATTGATGCATCCCAGCTAACTGATAAGCTTCGCCAAGACTGTGACATGTTTGTATTTGTAGCAGATGAGATCTCGAATAAATATTTTGTTGACAGACTAAAGCTTTTTGATAAGAGTCAATAGCCATGTCAGTATTTGATTGTTTTCGGAAAATATGACCCATAAGATGATAGATTTCCGCATTGGCAATCGAATTTCTCGTTTCACCAAACTTTTCCAATGCTTGTTGGCAATGTTCTAATGCATCAGAGTATCTCTTTTGTTTAAAATAACATCGACTCATACAGAAATGAAGTGCACCAAGTAGCTGAACGTTACAATGATCAGATAAAGTACGAAACGCTTCTTCAACGAAATCGTATGCTAGTTGAACTTGTTCAATAGCTAGATATATCAAACTTAACCTTAGTAAACTAGCAGCTATTGGCGTTGAATAATTATGACGAAAATTCTTCTGTGTTTCGTAAGACTCGAAAGCGTATTTCAAAGCGAAATCATATTGTTGAATACCTCCATATGCATCCGCAAGATTTCCGGTGATAATATAAATTTCATAATCTCTTAGTAAGGGGTCCTTATTACATGCTAAACAGTTTTTATACAACTCCTCATAATAAGCAATTGCCTTTTTATGGGAGCCAATAATTGACAGAAATTTGCCGAAAAACGAATGGGCATTAATGTTTGAAAGAACGTTATCATCCAAATTTTCTTGTAGATATTCTCGTTCAACTTGAAAGTAATCATTTTTTAAATAATCAATGTCATTACTAACACCAATCATTGAGATAGTATATTTCTTATTTATGTATTGGACGTCGACGATTTGAAAAACAGCACCGAGATCGATTAGAACTTCATCTTCGGACGGATTAATACTCATTCGGGAGACATAAGCGTAGACGATATTGTTTAGGTCTGTATCGATTTTAATCTCGAAAATGACGTTCGCGCTGAACATTTCTGCAACATCTCGTTTAAACGTTGTCGACAGAAATCCATTCGTTGAGATGTATTTTCCAATCGATTGTCTTAATTGATCGATAACCGATAACGGTAATGTTAAACCACGATAAACTGTGATTGATTCCATTGCAATTTGAAATGTTTCGAGATTGTCATCAAATATCGATTTTAAGTTTTTACAAAGGTCTTTAATGAAATACCTTAAACGATACAACGTTTCGATATCTTCTGTTCTCAACGCTTTATTTACAAATCGATATAGAAAGCAATCTTTCGTATACCAATAAATCGCATCCGATGCTTTATATGTCTGATCGAATAACTTGATTTGTTCTAAGAATTTCTCATTTGATCGATAATATGATCGGCAAACATCGATTAATTCCTGCTTGCATCGGTCATTTTCTGTTTCCATTGTCATTAATGTATCACGCAATAATTGATACCATAAATAACTAGCTGACTCATGTTCTAGTTCACGTATTGGCTTATCAATACGACTAAACAAGTTGAATATAGACAAATGTTTCAATAAACAATGAATTTGTTTCTCTAAAGCAGTAAATAATGCTTGGTATTCTGTGTATATACCGAGTAATTTGGGGTATTGATTTCCTTCGAGAAGATCTTCATAGTATGAACGATTAAAACAGAATATATAAATCGAGTCAATTACGTCGTGAATATGAACTGAAGATAATGCTTGACGAGAATACCGTCCGGCAACAATTAAAATGATTTTTTCATTGATAATATTATCCAAAACAGTAATTAATTCGTTCAATGAATAACAAATTTGAGTGTGATCACAGGAATGTTCGAGAAGAAGTCGGATACTGTCATCGAGTTGATCATCGTACCATATTACTGTTAGGTCTTCGTCGGTATTAAACGTAAAAACAGCTTTTGATATGGCAATTTCTTCGTGTGTTATGGTACGTTTTATGTCTAACGGCGTCTCCATGTGCAATGTATTGCTGTAACGAGAAAAAAAGTATGTTAGTAAACTTTTGATGTTGGTTTTTTTTCAACTTTTTTCTTTCCTTTTACAAGCAAATGTGTTAGTGCTTGACAATTTCAGCTAATGTCCACAGAAAAAGAATAATAGACTACATAGTGCTCCGTCTTCGTGTAGAGACGAAAGTATACAGTACAAAGTATCTCAAACGAGTACATTTCAATATTAGAAAGATATGAGCGATAAAACGAATCTATGTAAAGAGTCTTTTTAATTTAGAAAAATAGTCGTATATATTTCTTCGTATCCTTAATGCGCTCAAAGTTTCACCGGTGACCATTTATTTGCTATCAATTCTATATATCTCGCGAAACATTGCAATAATTATCGCCATTGACATTGTCAGTCATCTGTAATAAGTATGGATTAATTTCTTGTCAGCTATCAAATTTAACTAACGATCACGACATCGATGAGATGTATTCCATATCATCGCGTTGTCGATGGTGCCGCTGATATTAGTATTATGGTGAAGACGAAATTTTCGATGCTTGTCAATTTAGTGATTCCACTCGATTCAGTGTTATTCGCCCGTCGTGATCGCGGATAGATCTTCACCGTGCGATGAGAAAGTAGATGAAGCGTTTTCATATACGAAAAATATTGTGGCATTAATAACATTTCCAGAGATATGTAGTCGGGATGCTCTACATCAAAGTTAGATCCAGAAAAATGAAACCGACGAAAGTAATTGCCATTCATGGCCATGTGATAATCCATACACACGTTGTGATGGTGAGTCAATGTTCGAATGGTCTTGATGAAGTCCATTGTCCGACTTCGGGCCGATTCCGCAAAATCTCTTTCTATAACGGAATGCGGAGCCTAAGTGAATACTATTTCGCATGAAAGAATAAGAAATACATTCACTTCGATGACCTTTGCGCGTTAGCTCCCACCGGAATCTGCCGCCACCTCTGAACAACGAGCCGTGCCTCTACAGTTTGAAATCGTGTGCTTTATCGTCTGAAAAGTAGTGAGAGTGTCTGTGATCTGCCACCCTCACCCCACCCTCAAGATGGCACTCGATTCTATCCTTAGTTACCAAATAAAACCCAACATTTCCATTCATCAGCAGTGATAGACCATCAAAATAAGTACGATGTTCAATGTAATCATCTTAGTTTTAGTACTGATCAATGGTTTACTGTCATTGTTAACGTTTACTAGTCGGGACAGGAAACTATTTATTTGTTCTGTCGATTACATCCACAGTAACAATTATTTTATTGACGTTAAAGTTAGGTTTATTGCTCTATAGTCAGTCGTCTGGTGTTATCAAACACGCGAGTTTTGACAAGAAGAAAAGTCAAAAGGTATCGAAATGGATGATTATGGCTATGTTTGTTGCCGTAACTGCAACGCATATCTCATGAACCTTTTTATCGTCATTTGAATGATGATATCGATATCGACGAGCATCGAGTTTGGCGTCTATTTCAAGATCCTTCATCGATGCGCATCTATAATTCATTTATGACTTTAATACATTATATACGTCCGGTTTTAATCAATCTTATTTCCGCTCTTTGGATTATTTCTATCGATGTCTCAGTTGACCATATTATTCATTAGTAGTAGATACATGCGATCGCCGCAAGAGCCTTGGGTTTATCTTATCACTTATTTTCTTTTCATTTATTCCGTCAATATTAACATTCACTCTCAATGTCATCCTGTCAAAACATTACAAAAGTGAATTCAATACTGTTTACGAAAGAACAGTTGGTCGATTTCGTATCACTGGAATATGATGGAAAATGCAAAAGCATCAAGCAGGAATTTTGTAAAATCTCAGGACACCTTGTTTTTGTCTGCCGCAACCCGTAACTGCTCCGACGAGAAGGCAGGTATTATTGCAGACAAATCGCATTCGAATAGAAACATTCTCAATCGCTTGAACTTCATCTGTTCGTATTGGTACCATACTTTTATCATTTGGATCAGCCGATATTTTGTAACATTGATTCTTGTCGTTGATAACTATCCATGTTTCTCGTCCGAATGGAATTTGCATTCTGTGATGCAATGGGAATGAATTGTTTGGTTTTGGAATTCGTTTCATCAAAGTTAGTTGATCGTCATATTTTCTTAAATCGACAAATTCGACACGATCATTGCATCGAATATNCTTCAGTTCATATGGCGCCGTTAGACATAAAACGTACCATAACACACGTAAAAACAGCTTTTGATATGGCAATTTCTTCGTGTGTTATGGTACGTTTTATGTCTAACGGCGCCTCCATGTGCAATGTATTGCTGTTACGAGAAAAAAAGTGTGTTAGTAAACTTTTGATGTTGGTTTTTTTTTTCAACTTTTTTCTTTCCTTTTACAAGCAAACGTGTTAGTGCTTGACAATTTCAGCTAATGTCGACAGAAAAAGAATAATAGACCACATAGTGCTCTGTCTTCGTGTAGAGACGAAAGTGTACAGTACAAAGTATCTCAAACGAGTACACTTCAATATTAGAAAAGATGTGAACGATAAAACGAGTCTATGTAAAGAGTCTTTTTAATTTAGAAAAATAGTCGTATATATTTCTTCGTATCCTTGATGCGCTCAGAGTTTCACCGTTGACCATTTATTTGCCACCAATTCTATATATCTCGCGAAATATTGCAATAGTTATCGCCATTGACATTGTCAGTCATCTGTAATAAGTATGGATTAATTTGTTGTCAGCTATCAAATTTAACAAACGATCACGACATCGATGACATGTATTCCATATCATGGCGTTGTCGATGGTGCCACTGATATTATTATTATGGTGAAGACGAAATTTTCGATGCTTGTCAATTTAGTGATTCCACTCGATTCAGTGTTATTCGCCCGTCGTGATCGCGGATAGATCTTCACAGTGCGATGATAAAGTAGATGAAGCGTTTTCATATACGAAAAATATTGTGGCATTAAAAACATTTCCACAGATATGTAGTCGGGATGCTACACATCAAAGTTTGATCCAGAAAAATGAAACCGACGAAAGTAATTGCCATTCATGACCATGTGATAATCCATACACACGTTGTGATGGTGAGCCAATGTTCGAATGGCCTTGATGAAGTCCATTGTCCGACTTCGGGCCGATTCCGCAAAATCTCTTTCTATAATGGAACGCGGAACCTAAGAGAATACTATTTCGCATGAAAGAATAAGAAATGCATTCACTTCGATGACCTTTGCGCGTTAGCTCCCACCGAAATCTGTCGCCACCTCTACAGTTTGAAATCGTTTGCTTTATCATCTGAAAAGTGGTGAGGGTGTCTGTGATCTGCCACCCTCATCCCACCCTCAAGATGGCACTCGATTCGATCCTTAGTTACCATATAAAACCCAACATTTCCATTCATCAGCAGTGATAGACCATGGAAATAAGTACGATGTTCAATGTAATCATCTTAGTTTTAGGACTGATCAATGGTTTACTGTCATTGTTAACGTTTACTCAAAAAGTCGTAAGATCATAGTCGGAACAGGAAACTATTTATTTGTTCTGTCGATTACATCCATACTAACAATTATTTTATTGACATTAAAGTTAGGTTTATTGATCTATAGTCAATCGTCTGGTGTTATCAAACCCGCGAGTTTTGACAAGAAGAAAAGTCAAACGGTATCGAAGTGGATGATTATGGCTGTGTTTGTTGCCGTAACTGCAACGCATATCCCATGAACCTTTTTATCGCCATTTGACTGATGATATCGACATCAACGAGCATCGAGTTTGGCGTCTAGTTCAAGATCCTTCATCGATGCGTATCTATAATTCATTTATGACTTTAATACATTATTATATACGTCCGGTTTTAATCAATCTTATTTACGCTCTTTGGATTATTTCTATTGATGCCTCATTTGACCATATTATTCATTAGTAGTAGATACATGCGATCGCCGCGTGAGTCTTGGATTTATCGTATCGCTTATTTTCTTTTCATTTATTCCGTCAATATTAACATTCACTCTCAATGTCATCCCGTCAAAACATTACAAAAGTGAATTCAATACTGTTTACGAAAGAACAGTTCGTCGATTTCGTATTACTGGAATGTTGGAAAATGAAACAGCATCAAGCAGGAATTTTGTAAAATTTCAGGACACCTTGTTTTTGTTTGCTGTTACCCGTAACTGCTCCGACGAGAAGGTAGGTATTATTGCAGACAAATCGCATTCGAATAGAAACATTCTCAATTGCTTGAACTTCATCTGTTCGTATTGGTACCATACTTTTATCATTTGGATCAGCCGATATTTTGTAACATTGATTCTTGTCGTTGATAACTAACCATGTTTCTCGTCCGAATGGAATTTGCATTCTGTGATCCAATGGGAATGAATTATTTGCTTTTGGAATTCGTTTCATCAAAGTTAGTTGATCGTCATATTTTCTTAAATCGACAAATTCGACACGATCATTGCATCGAATATTCATTGCTAAATAGGTACCAGCAAGATTTAATGTTATTAATCGGATTTCATCGTTTTCTTCATAGTCCAAGTCTACTTTCGACCATCCTCTTTTCATCATCCATGAATTAGTGTTGATTAACTCAATGCGACGATAGCCACGATTGAGAAATAAATAATCAGGCAAACCGGGCGATGTTGTAATAAAACGAAAGAATTCTGCAGCTTTGCTACACCGTTGTGTCACGTCGTATTTCAAAGAATAAACATGTATCGATTTAATATAAATAAAATCACCAAATTTCACTTGCGGTGTTTGCTGATCGATTTCTAACGATAGGGTATACAATCTGTACCGATAAAGGACCAGAAAGCAGTCCATAAATGAACACCAATGAATACAAGTTGCAAAATTGTTGTGTTGAGGTTCACCCCAAGGACGTTCATCGATTTGTTTTTCATGATCAAATAGCCTTAATTTCTTGTCGTCTTTTAGTAGAATAACATTATATTTGTCGCAAACATCAAAAACTCCATATTGAATTTCATCCGTTGGCAATTCAATCTGTTTTTCGCAAGGCGTACACAGAGCTTTCTCTATCCGAATAGCATCTTCATTGGATTCTTCATACTCGCCTAAAATAAATAAATAAATATATAGCTTCAGCTATAAATCAAGACTATGAGTATCTACCATTTGCTGCATATTGTTGAATGACGGTTGTCTCGTTTTCTTGCATCTCCTTATCTTGCACTTCGACATTGACTAGACGTTGTTGAATAGTGGCAAGTTGACTTTCGATAGTCTCGGTTTTGTGACTTATTTTCGCAAAGTTTTGCTGACAACTATCAATGCGTTCGATGCATTCCTTATTGTTTGACTCTACCAGATAGCAGCGTTCATCGAAATCTTTAGCCAGTTGATCAAGATCTGGAATTGTAATTGAGTGCGACGCATCTGAGTTTGTAGAAGGTGATCGCTGTTCAACTTGACAGATACGTGACTCGAGTTCTCGATTTTGTGAGCGTAGGCGACCTTGCTCTTCCTGAAGGTTCCGAACTTTTGATTTCAGATCTTGATTTTCAGCTTTTATTGCCTGGAACTCTGCGCGCATACGATTGAAATTTTCTTCAAGTCTTTGACTGTCGAACTCCGATCGACCTAGGATAGACAATACAAAAAATATCCGATAATTTAAAGTCCAGATCCATACTGTCAGCTCGAAAGCCACGTCGATCACTAGAAGAATTCGATTGACGAGACGATCTTCGTTTTCGAGAAGAACGACTCGATATTCCGCTGTAGTGTCCACCATTTGAATCCATGTGTATGAGTCTGTTTCAAGTTAACGACTGGGTAAAAATGATTGTGATGAAGAAAACAAATGCAAACCTTTACGCACGCCACAATGCAGACTGTGAATAAAAGAGAAGAACAGAAAAATCTACTTGAGTTGTTTCCTGTGAAATTTATTTAAAAACAAAAACATCATGCATCACATTCACATATAGCACAAGAGAAAGAAAGAGTACTTCTTTAAGCTATTTGTTGAGAAACATGGTTTATTAGCAGTTCGAGTTTGGTCTGATCTCCCTCAAGTAGTTCTAGAACTCGTTTTCGACCTTTGTTTGCTAATGTTTGCCACAGTGTCTTGTTCGAAGCACAACGCTTCTCCAGTATAACTATTGCTAAGACCGTTGTGATAATCATCTGTTGAGTACTGTTGTCTATCGTAAAAAATTGCGATGGAATGAAATCACTGAGCGATTTGTTAGTTAATTTCTTAATATCGTCGTCTGTTAATTTCCATAATCCATCGTACTGCTGTTTCTCAATGAAGCGTTCAATCAGCTGTTGTTCATCTGTTGGCCAATTTACAGCGAGATCTCGATGATTAGTTGATAATGTTTCTTTCGTATCAATAGAAACAGATTTTTTTGTAAAAAACGACGAAGCAAAATTAGCAATTGGCTTGAAGATAGAACCAACATTCGTACTAGATTTCTTGTAAAACATTGCAGACTCCAACATCAAACAGTCAGCTTGCGCCGCCAACGAATCAAGACGTTCGCTTCTAGTCAACGCACATTGCACATTTGCACTCATCAAACTACGAACGGCATCAACATCAGTTTGCAATATGCCAAGCGTAGGAAACCCAGCTGAAGATCCATAGCCTCCCGGTTGATTGAGTAAGTTTTGGTATGTAGGCCCAGGCATAATTGATATTTCACGTAATTCCATATTTGTATTACTTTCCTTGTTGGCATCGAGCCGTTTCTCAACACCAATGAAAGCCGTGTATGGACAAAGTATACCGTATTTGGTGGAAAGATCAATTAGCAATTCCTTAGGTGTATCGTTCGAAGTATGTTGAAGCTTGCGAAGGATTGCTTTGGCAGCTAAACGTGTGATCGTTTGTGAACTGTTATTTGACATCGGCTGTTGAATCGAAACTATACTGATTGGATCTGAGTATTCTTTCGATGATAGTTCAACTGTTGTTTTCTCATCAAAGGGTATGGATTCATCAAGCAGCGCATAAAACAGCATTCGATCACCGATGAAGACAGGAAATGGACGTTCCGACAGACTGTGAAGCACTGTTTGGTTGGTTTTCCATTTGACGCTCATATTCGACAGACCCGAACGAAGAGCACGGGTCAGTTGCTCTGCTACATGGATATCAACATTGGTGTTCGGTGGAATAAAAGTAGAATGACCGTTCGTTGCATGTGCCAAACCCTTAACAAGCGCACGACTCGGCTAAGAGAAACAAAAGATCATTTTCGTAATGCATAGTAGACAAATCGACTGATAATCTTACCGAGTGACCAAGACCGAATGAGAAAATTCGTGTGTATTCAGCCATTGCTTTGCAAACATTCGTTACTTGATCAACATTTGACACTTCTCCATCGGTGAGTAGAAATATTTGTCTCATACGCCCTTCAGCTGGTTTATTTTCCGTAAGCCAAGTCAATGGTCTAAGTAATTCCGTTCCACCCAAATCAGCAGACATGTTTTTAATCAATGTTTCTGCCTGATCCATCGTTTTCTCATTATACTGCACCGACACCTGTGTATCGAAGAGCGGTATAAATGACGATCCAAAGCGAATAATGTTGAAATAACAATGAACCGGTAGACTTTTCAAGAAAAGTAACATCGCTTTACGTGCAAGACCTATTTTGTTTTCATCTTGCATCGAGCCACTACAGTCGATTACAAATAGAAATTCATCAGTTGTGTTGTCCTTGTTCTGTCGACAATCCTGTTCATTGGGCATGAATGAAATCATCAGAGCGCTCTTTTCAGCAGCAGCGATTATACTTGTTTTCGTTTGTGATAATTCAACATCAATAATAATATCACGACTAAAATGCAACACGCACTTTTTTTTAGAAAAGGAGATGTTTTCCTCGTAGATGGTAACTTACTCTAGTTGAACTGATTGTTGACTGAATTGAATAAGAAAATTGTCGGGATTGCTCATGTCTATTTTGATCGGATGCGATGGTGATGAAACACCACTGACGTTTTGAGCTAATCGATCCACACGACATTGTAAATCGATGGCATAAGGAACTGATTCAGCGTATTGAGCTTGAGTTCCGCCTGGTGATGAAATACCTTTGTGTTCAGGAGAATAACGTGGTGCAATTGTAGTAGGAATGACAAAACGAATGATTGGCTTTTCATTTCCATGCAAAAGATCAAGTTCGCTGACGTAACTAATAGTAATACGACATTTACTCTTTGGTTTCAGTCTACAATGGAATTGAAGAAGGTCAATATGTAACGCGATGTCTCGAAAGATACGTACGCTCCTACACTAACAATGAATATATCCTTGGAAGCTTCATCTTGCTCAAGCAAGTAAGCACCATGACCTGAAGCCAATGCTTCTGAATACTCTTGTTGTGCTACTTTCTTTTCTTTCAGTTCGGCAATGATTTCACGTTCGTCATCTATGTGAGCCATGAACGCATAGATAGCAGCATTTTCTTCAACTGGAAAACTGAAAAACAAGAAAATGTAGATGTTATAATCTACTTGTTTTTCTATTACCAGTAGACCGCTTCAATTGGCACGGATTCGTCATTTTGAAACAATTGAGTGATAGTGACATCAGCAGCGAACGAATTTATGTGAACATTGACGGAGACTTCTCTTAGAGGAACTAGTTCTTTCGAAATAGATGAAGAAGCGTTCTCCTTTTTAATGTAAAGCATTGCTATACTTTTGACGTTGTGTTGTGTAATATTTAGTATCTATCAGTCTTTTATAGGGTAGGTGAGAAACAGAAAATCGTATGAGTCAGCAAGGTAGCTGCGTGTCAAAGAAAAAAAAGTCGATGAATCATCGCAAACGTGTATATTACCATGCGATTGTGCAAGTATAGGAAAAAATTACTCACATGCGACTGGGGATAGTTTTTATTAAAATAAGTCGCAATACCTGGCTGACTCAATACTGATTCATCATACATTTGAGTAGTATTATCTGTTACAATTTTTATGAGAGATAAGTCGACGTTATATTGTTTTAATATTTACATCGTCCATCGTATCATAAATTATTCTTCTTCATAGTTTTCAACTTGTATATTTGTAAATCAACCATTCCGTACGTTTTACTCTATCAGTAAAATTGAATAGTCAGTTTTTATTTATTTTAAAATAATTTATATGAAAGAGTGTGCACTCTTCATTTTTTTTCTGATTCAATGACAACCAAACACTTTCGTTTATTTCACAATGACACGATCAGAAGCAATTGTGTACACCCACTACTATGCGACTGTCGCGATGTGTTCGATTGTTGGCAGGGTAGAATAGATGCACAACAAAAGAGAATGTTGCTGACGTAACAAATTACTGTTTACATATACACCTATACTCTATTGAAAAGTAGAAAGAGCGATGAAAGTAGCTTACTTGTTGATCAGAAGTACTCTAGCTCAATTGTTAGTAGTAGTCATTTACTCTTTCACTCGCAAAAGATTGTCACTATTCATCAGATGTCCGTGTCGAATTCTGTACCGCATCGCTTTGCTGTGCATAGAAGGGTAGGGCAATGGTAGATTGAACAATTCTAGCATTTACTATCGCTCTAATTTAGATCCCAAACGCAACCTATATTCACACACGCCCAAGGATAGTGTCAGTTTCTCAGCCACTACAACCACCACTAACGAGTATAGCTTATATTAACATACTTCCAAGATCGGTACCAATTGTTCGCTCGCCACCAGTACTCGAAACTCCGACACAGTCAGCACCAGAACTTTCTGTTTCGCCTACACTCTCCACATCAAAAGAAGCATTCGTTGTCAAGGACGGCCTATCAGAAACCGATCCATTTTGGACACGATGCTATGCGAAGTAAGCCATTTTTGTTTAGCAGCATCAAAGAAAATCTCTTGGCGTGTTTCAGATGCGGACTTTTTTGTTGCACGCCATGGTGTTGGGCTATTTCAGCGGTAATCTTAGGTGGCGCCATTGGAGCGATCATATTTTTTGCACTACGAAACAGTAAGCTAAAGATAAAAATACCTTGTAATTGCTCTATATGTGTGATTATAATTAGCCGCTGCGATAACAACCGGAACAACAACAACAACCATCAGCACAACGACTATCTATGTGCCAAGTGGTAAGTTCTTTCGCAAGAAAAAGAAGGAAATTCACTTAAAATTTTTATCTAGCGATATTGAACAATACATGCACATCGATAGTCAGTAATTCACCTACTGTTCTAGTGTACCTAACAAACTCAACGTCGTTCTCCTACACGTTCTATCAATATACATATGTCGCTGCATCGACGACGACAACTATGATGTTAGCTATGCGTCAAGATCCTAGTTACTGGTGTCTCGATGATATTTCTGTAACCTACAATGGTGTACAAATGTGGCAAAATGGCGGTTTTGAATTGAGTCCGTTAACAACATATTATACTTATTGTAATCCAAACGGGGCAGCTTCTAGCGGTAATATATCACCATCATGTCCCAATTCTGGAAGCTATAGTTTTAAAGATGGTTCAGTAACATATTCCGATTATATCAGTCAATCGTTTTCCACGGTAGTTGGTGGAACGTACAATATCAGTTTTTGGCTATCGAACTTAGGTGCTCCTACGAATAGTTTTATTATCATCATCGGTTAATGGACAGTTCTCGAATGTGACTGCTATAGAAGCAAATATACTCGATGATGAAACACAATATTTATGATTCTTGTTTTATTGTTTGAATATTTTGAAAAATACTACTGAAATATAACTCGAAATTTGATTGTGTGTCGCACGTCACGTAGTCTTTCCTGAATGGTTGCTATCGTAACCAACGGGTGCTCCATTTCTTCTTTTACTCGTAGCACGATCGTATTCAATTGTCGACAACAATGCATTAATCGTTGCCATTGTTGCCAATCTAGCAATTGTACTGTTTCGGCTTCATTAACCACTAATTCAACATGTCGAAGATTGCACATATTGCTAATCAGCTCAATTAGCGTTCTCCACAAGCACGACTGATAAGGTTGTCGGCAACTGTCTGAATTTGGATTTGTATAATGATCAATTTCAAGTAAAAAACGTTTGATTGTAACGTTTCGTATGTCTCCTGTAAGGTTTGGAAGATTACAACCATGTTTACATTTTGACTGAGTGCAATGTATTTCAAATTTTTCTACCGTGTTTGAAACGTGTCCGAAAATGTAATGGAATGCATACAAATTGACTCCACAGGTGTACCGAAGTGACAGGCGACTTAGATCAGGAAAAAAGACATTCCATTGTTCGATTTCTTTTATTGACTCGAGGTTGTCCAGTGTTAGTGAAAGAACATTTGGGAGCATCACCAAAGTGTTCGATATTTGCGTTATTGGAAACTGACTCGTATCAAAATGTACGGATGCGATTTGTTTTGACTTGAGCTGCCGAAAAATCGTGTTAATAAAACTCGTCGAAGGATTCGATAACTGTACTTTCATGTTGATTTCCGACAGTGTCAAAAGAATACTATCGTGGGAAGTGTTAATCATATCGTTGAGTGTTAAATATTGACAAATTTCCAAAACGACATCCCAACGGAGATCACGTTGCTCGCGAAGATCAAATGCCTACAAACGAAATAGAAAACGGAGTATGTATTAAAGTAGTGGAAAAGCTTTTTTTCTTTTGACCCACCAAGTCTTGCTCGTTCTTGTCAAATTCATCTTTGAAATCGAACAATTTGCGATATAAAATTCCACGAAGCACGGTATAATCGGTTCTTATTACTATATCATGTTCAATCATTTCTTCGAATACATATTGTGACTCTCGATACCAATGTTGATTTGATGCTAGCCGTCGTTTAATACCAATAAACATGGGACATCGTTCCATAGAAAAATCAGGCAACAATTCCGTCGAAAAGATCTCTTTCCACACTTGTACCAACCTATTTCAAGTACTATAATCACGATCAAACAATTCTTAATGAATATTTACTTTTTGCGATTGCCTTCGATAGTGATATCCCAAGGCCATACGAGATAATTTTCCAATAAGTAATCAATGATAGTCTCTGCGCAGAAGACTTTTTTGCAAATCATATTGATCGAGTCGTTTTTGTCATGGTGAATGTAGACTAGTACTGGACGACGCTAAAAAGGAAGAAAACTGTTTTCTTAAGTGTGATAACTAGACAAACAGACGTCTTTTATTTCAAGTGGACTGAACGCTGCGTCACAAGTATCTTGTAGAGAGCCTGCAAAGAACTCTGGTCTGCAATTGTAACGTCTATAAAAACATGAAGCAAATGACTCAATAGCATTAGCGTCGTTTTGGTATTGTGTTGGAACTGGAATAAACACAAGCAAACTTTTATTTCTTAAATAAGGAGTAGACATCAATATACTTGGACTAAGATTATCAAAAAGAATTTCATCGACATTAACATCATCACTCGTCGTTGTATCATCATCCTATGGAATTACAGTAAGACAGATATGTACGTAGTTATCTTACATTCATAGGAACACTACCATTGCGCTTGTTTCTTAGAAGAAAATGTTGGAAATTTCAACCGTCGCTGTAATATAGTGTATGTTCCTCATATAGTGGGTTTTTTCCTTAGAAAAGTTAACATTATTTTTTATGCCTTTTGCGTTTTCTTTTACCGTCTGTCGCTATCCACACGCGTAAATGTGTTTTTTTTCTCCCGAGTACTCTACGGCTTTCTTCCTACGCGTGAAGTGCTATTATCATTCATCGTGGTTTGCTTCTCAATACCTTTTACTGAACACATCATGTTTAAATTCCAACCAACACCCTATATGATCTTCTTTGTTATGATTCTGAATAAATTAAGATTTAATTTTATTCATTCTTGAGACAGAGAAGCTATGCGAATGAAACGCCGTACAAGCGGTTCATTTTTCAAACTACGTCGCTCAGTATTGTCTAAATTCTTTCGATAGATTTTGTATCGAATGTGTTGCCGTTCTCTCCAAGTTACGTCCATGCGAAAAAGATACTTCAATACGTCGAGCACGACGATAAAACCAGCAGCGATTGAAATGATGAGAATAGTAATGAATGTAAAACTTTTAGTAACATATTGACGGACGATCACATGTGTTTCAATTGTTTCGCAATGCCGCCCAGAAATACCCGAAAAACATTCACATTTGTAATCAAGTAACAATGGCCGACAAACACCGTTATCCATACATGTAATATTTGTACAATAGTTAATCGCGTTTTGACAGTGATCACCTGTGTATCCTTGACTACAGTTACAGAAGAAACTTGTCAAATTCATTTCGATGCATTTACCTAAATTAGAGAATGAGATATTCGATAATTTGTCATCAAAACAGACTGTTGTAAAGACAAGTATCTGGTCTACAGATTTGATAATCGTATTCACAATTGCTGCCATTAAAGTTTGATAAACAACGACAGGAATATCCACCTGTCAGACTGGAATTTTCGATACATGTTCCATTATTCTCGCAAGGTTGAGTATTGCATAAATTCACTGATATATTGCAAAAACTTCCGACATAACTTGAGTTACACTGAGGAGGAGCGAACGGGATAGGTGGTAATATACCTGTTGAATATAGATTACATGGATCACCGTTAATTATTACTTTCACCTACTTAAATACGTGGTTGTCGACGCAGGTGAAGTACTTGAAGCTATAGAACAAAAGGATATTTGATTCACTTGCGATATAAAAATTACCTGAAACAGACGAAGATGAACATCCAGTTGACGAAGTTAAATATGCTACAATCGTAGAATCCATCTCAAGCAACCATACATTGCTGACCCATTTCCACCATCCAAAATATTGATTTTTTTGATAAATGATTCTGTTCCAATACGCCAGTTGTATAACATTTGATGTCGATGTAAGTGCTTGTCCATTCATCTCGACTTTCCCATTGAGACGAATACCCCATTTGTCATTATTTTTATCAATAATAACATTATTAGTTCCAACGAGAACAACCGCACCATTACAGGATTCTCCATTTACTGAACGGACAAAGGATTCACTAATACTAATCTGTATTATAAATGCATATACAAGCTTACCAAGAAGATCTCCACGAAAATAGAGATAGACAATAACGAGTAACTTGGTGTAGGAAGTTGACATTGATCGGAATTGAGATTTTTTGAATGGAACGAGAGAATGAATATTATGAGCTTCTCTCCGTGAATGCACTCTAATCAAAGGTTGATTGAACATTGTCAGGACTCTGCACTCATAGCATGTAGAGGTACGATGTTTGTTGACATGATCTTTTCAAACGAGAAGTTATGGTTTTTCCTTATTCAATGAATAAATATTACGGCAACAGAAGTTTTCATTCTTTTTATTCTATACGCGTAGAAAACAATCTATAGTTAAATATTAGCGAGCACGTGAACAAACAAATCTCGTTGCTTGCACAAACTTATTCAATAGTTTATTTTTCGCAACAATAATCACAGAATTAACAAACCAATAGGTAATATACGGACATCGGAGATTTAGGTTGTAATTAATCGTTTCAATTAGCTCAGCAATTGATAGTCGTCAGAAATGTAGTTTCCCCTCTTTTGATAGAACTCGACAAGAGTGATTTCACAGAACGCTATCTTCAAGACGAGCTAAATCGCTATTGTTCAAGTCAAGAAAATCAGCCTATTGACTGTATTGACATTTAACATTACACGAGAAGATTTATAGTACGAAATACCAATATGTTACAGCTAAGATCCCGGTTCAACAAGTACTAGACATTGCTGAAACCAATGCCCATTTACCAATGGTTGATGCCTGTCGGAAATGCATCTCGTTCATATGTGAAAGTTATGGACGATACAAACATGACAAAACGAAACTCGAAGTCCTCAACATTATGTTCGTGCTGTGACCAACAAAAAGAAATAATGATAAGAGAAATAAGCGTATGTAGAAGAAATAACGATTGAATTATGTAATTATTCGGGTATTCAGACCACTAGCAATGCCAATTTCGTTGAGTTGACCTCGTATTCAATGTGTATGTATGCTTATCGATTGTACATACGCTTTCTTGTTTTGTTAACATTGCATATGCACGAAATCCAACGATTACCAAAAAACACTTGAAAAAGGTATAAGATCTCATGTTTGTTCTTCAACAAACTAAGCGATAGAAACATCACTTTTTTCCCATAACTACTTGAATAGGTTGCCATGCGCACAGATATATATCATACAGCATATTATTTCAGCCCCTTACATAGTGTCACTAGATCAGGTTGCCATTTCTAGAAGACGATGATGAATTAATGCAAAAGAATGAAAATGCAGCAACATTTGATTTCAAACTGATTGGATGAGACAAAAGAATCGAGCAGTATTCTTACAAATATTCTGATAAAAGCATTGCATTGAGGAATAGATTTAATCCAAGAGAAAAACAATAATTGAGAGCTACTTTTATATCAACCGTGCTAAATTGCAATTAATTATAAAAATATTCTTGGGATTGACTATACATTACAAGGCATATGTTCGAGCGTTTTTGTCACTCACGATTGGTTCCTTTATAACTCGATCATAGAATGGCCAGAACTTGATCTACGTATAGATTTTCAACAAACAGCTAAATTTCTCTTTAAAATATTACACGCACTTTGGGACTTGGCTAATCAAACTATCCTGAGCAATTTAAATTAAATCAATATGTTAGCGCAACCATGATATCTCTGATGCTGTTTGAAACATCCGTTGATAAATTTGTTCGTCAGCTCCTCTCATTAATAACAAGCAATTTTCTTCTTCTACTCGACATTGTACGATCATCAACGCATAGTAATACGCTCTTTACAGCTCTACAAACAAACTACTATCTGGAATACGACTTTAATAAAACGTCTCATCGTAGAGAGTTCCTACAATATTCCAGATGTTCTTGCAAAACATCAGAAAAATGCATTACACAACATATAATCTCTAACAATGCGAATTTACCGTTCTTAATGACTATGCCGGGCCTTTACCATGGATGTTACAATGTGGAAGTGCTTCTTCGACCGTCCCTCGAATGTTTCTATAATCAAGGATGCAGGCAACACCTGCAATCATACTTGAACTCTTCTCTTCTCACTAGTGTTCCATCTCTCAATGCATCAGCCTTATCGTAGAACAAGTGCTCAGTTAACTCAACTATCGAACAATTCTTTCACGCGCTTTCCATTGATTAATGGAACGTGATGAAGAAATAGAACAGTTATTGTAATTCCTGTCAGCCTATCGAATGCATCTATATTCATGAAGCAAAACGTGGTATAGACTATATTACAACAACATTGTTTAGTCTTGCAGGTAGGACGATAACTGTGCTGAAAACCACTGTAAGAGTACTTGTCAGGGTTGTTGTATGGATTTTTGAGAAATGTCGACGACGGGTGCATCCGTGAATATCAACTGATCGTCACAAGTGCCCTTACAGAGAGTGAATCGACTTGCTTCGCTTCGCTTCTTAACCAGTAATAAAAATCAGTTTCAAATGGATCACGCTTTTTAATTGGTTCATTAGTAGATTTGTCTGGAAGTGTACATTTCAAGTGACTCGTTGACCAAAACCTCAGTCAGTTGCTGATTGCCGTGCTGAAAAGGCACATGGATACTGCCTATTTTTGGTATAGGTGCACCTAAATAATCAGTATCTATTAATTTATAAGTGTTTTCAACCTTACGCTCTAATCATTCCCAGTGAACTGTGTATTTTAGCGGACTTACCGAGATAATATTATTGGCAATTCTTTTACATTTGTGGTAAAAAAAGTCTATCTCTTAAAAATTTGATGAAAAAGCGAGACGTTGCTTTCTACTTCAGTTCGTCTCGTTTTAGGTTCTGATATCCAACGTATTTAGCCATAATGCGGACAATAAACATTTACAAATACTGGACTATTTCTATGAAGAGTTGCAAACACGTCATACATTGTTTATGCTTAACAGATCTAGATTTTGAAAATCAGAAGAAATAACCTTCACATTGACGAAGTACATGTCAGTATAAAACAAAAAACATGATTAGAAGCAAATGTTCCTGAGCGCAGGTCATCTTAGCACAGTGTGTTTATTGTGCATGAAAAAAATGGATAAAAGTGATTAAAGCAAACAGAAAAAAGCTCTTTGTTTTGAGAGCTTTCTTTCATTAGCTGCGAAAGAAATCAAAGTGAAAATTCTGTTGTTGATACTCGAAAATTAAATATTTTCATAATACGCAAATCGAACGCACTTTTTTTCACTAGAATACTTACAGGTAAGATTGATTCACCAACGCGTATAAACAGACGAGCATACAAGTCAGTTTTCATTTCATATTGTTTCAATCGAAACAACAGTTATATACTAATACTATGGTACAAACTGCGTGTCTCGCGTTGTTCCTATTGTGCATGTCATACGGCATAATCGATGGAACACATTTTCGTGGTGGTATTATTTCATGGTACGTCTCATTCACTATTGTCTTATTACCATCCGTTTGTTATTTCTTTTCCTTTTAGGCGTCCGTTGAATAGTACACCATCGGGTAGTAATGCGGATATTCTCATACATCAACGATACTTTTTTGATCGACAAGCGGGCTATTTTGGTGGTCCACCTTATTGTACGGAGGCATATGTCACTGCTCAAACAACTATTCCAGTCGGTGGTACGATGAGCTGTATGGCAAATTGCTCAAGTTCTACTTATTCCGGACTTTCGATTGCTGTGCAAACTACAGATTGTAACACGCTTCCAATTATTTCATCATGGGGTGGTGAACGTTACGATTTAGTATCATTGCCATTGACAACATCGATTGCAATGGGCTTTGCCGGAAGTGCATGGTTGACTGCTCTGTATGGCGGTGGTTCTGGTTGGTCAGTTGTTAANGTAACATCGCTTTACGTGCAAGACCTATTTTGTTTTCATCTTGCATCGAGCCACTACAGTCGATTACAAATAGAAATTCATCAGTTGTGTTGTCCTTGTTCTGTCGACAATCCTGTTCATTTGGCATGAATGAAATCATCAGAGCGCTCTTTTCAACAGCAGCAATTATACTTGTTTTCGTTTGTGATAATTCAACATCGATAATAATATCACGACTAAAATGCAACACGCACTTATTTTTAGAAAAGGAGATGTTTTCTTTGCAACTGGTAACTTACTCTAGTTGAGCTGCTTGTTGGCTGAACTGAATAAGAAAATTGTCGGGATTGCTCATGTCGATTTTGATCGGATGCGATGGTGATGAAACGCCACTGACATTTTGAGCTAATCGATCCACACGACATTGTAAATCGATGGTATAAGGAACTGATTCAGCGTATTGAGCTTGAGTTCCGCCTGGTGATGAAATACCTTTGCGTTCAGGAGAATAACGTGGTGCAATTGTAGTAGGAATGACAAAACGAATGATTGGCTTTTCATTTCCATGCAAAAGGTCAAGTTCGCTGACGTAACTAATAGTAATACGACATTTACTCTTTGGTTTCAGTCTACAATGGAATTGAAGAAGGTTAATATGTAATGCGATGTCTCGAAAGATACGTACGCTCCTACACTAACAATGAATATATCGTTAGAAGCTTCAT
This sequence comes from Adineta ricciae, assembly GCA_905250025.1. NCBI lineage: Eukaryota > Metazoa > Rotifera > Eurotatoria > Adinetida > Adinetidae > Adineta > Adineta ricciae. The sequence goes on from CAJNOJ010000256.1 coordinate 103,845, forward strand.
CTTGCTCAAGCAGGTAAGCACCATGGCCTGAAGCCAATGCTTCTGAATACTCTTGTTGTGCTACTTTCTTTTCTTTCAATTCGGCAATGATTTCACGTTCGTCATCTATGTGAGCCATGAACGCATAGATGGCAGCATTTTCTTCAACTGGAAAACTGAAAAGCAAGAGAATATTGTTGCTATGATCAACTTGTTTTTCTGTTACCAGTAGACCGCTTCAATTGGCACGGATTCGTCATTTTGAAACAATTGAGTGATGGTGACATCGGCAGCGAACGAATTTATGTGAACATCGACAGAGACTTCTCGTAAAGGAACTAGTTCTTTCGAAATTGATGAAGAAGCGTTCTCCTTTTTAATGTAAAGCATTGCTATACTTTTGACGTTGTGTTCTGTAATATTTAGGATCTATTAGTCTTTTATAGGGTAGGTGAGAAACAGAAAATTGTATGAGTCATCAAGGTAGCTGCGTGTCAAAGAAAAAAATGTCGATGAATCATCGCAAACGTGTATATTACCATGAGATTGTGCAAGTATGGGAAAAAATTACTCACATGCGGCTGGGGATAGTTTTATTAAAATAAATCGCAATACCTGACTGACTCAACACTGATTCATCATACACTGGGTAGTATTATCTGTTACAATTTTTATGAGATAAAGCGACGTTATATTGTTTTAATATTTACATCGCCAAACGTGTCATAAATTATTATTCTCCATCGTTTATAACTTCTATATTTGTAGATCGATCAATCATTCCGTACGTTTTACGCTATCAGCGACATTGAACAGTCAGTTTTTATTTATTTTAAAATAATTTATATGAAAGACTGTGCACTCTTCATTTTTTTCTGATTCAATGACAAGCAAACACTTTCGTTTATTTCACAATGACACGATCAGAAGCAATTGTATACACCCATTACTATGCGACTGTCGCGATGTGTTCGATTGTTGGCAGGGTAGAATAGATGCACGACAAAAGAGAATGTTGCTGATGTAACAAATTACTGTTTACATATATACACCTATACTCTGTTGAAAAGTAGAAAGAGCGATGAAAGTAGCTTACTTGTTGATCAGAAGTACTCTAACTCAATTGTTAGTAGTAGTCATTTACTCTTTCACTCGCAAAAGATTGACACTATTCATCAGATGTCCGTGTCGAATTCTGTGCCGCATCGCTTTGCTGTGCCTAGAAGAGTAGGACAATGGTCGATTGAACAATTCTAGCACTCACTGTCGCTCTGATTTAGGTGCCAAACGCAACCTATACTTACGCACGCCCAACGATAGTGTCAGTTCCTCAGCCACTACAACCGCCACTAACGAGGATAGCTTATATTAACATACTTCCAAGAGCGGTGCCAAGTGTTCACTCACCACCGGAACTTTCTGTTTCGCCTACGCTCTCTATATCGAAAGAAGCATTCATTGCCAAGGACGGCCTTTCAGAAACCGATTCATTTTGGACACGATGCTATGCGAAGTAAGCCATTTCTGTTTAGCAGCATCAAAGAAAATCTCTTGGGCGTGTTTCAGATGCGGTCTTTTTTGTTGCATGCCATGGTGTTGGACTATTTCAGCAGTAATCTTAGGTGGTGCCATTGGAACGATCATATTTTTTGCACTACAAAACAGTAAGCTAAAAATAAAAATACCTTGTAATTGCTCCACATGTTTGATTATAATTAGCCGCTACGGTAACAACCGGAACACCAACGACAACCATCAGCAAGACGACCATCTATGTGCCAAGTCGTAAGTTCTTTCGCAAGAAAAACAAAAGGAAATTCTCTTAAAATTTTTATCTAGCGATATTGAACAATACCTGCACATCGGTAGTCAGTGATTCACCTACTGTTCTAGTGTACCTCACAAACTCAACGTCGTTCTCCTATACGTTCTATCAATATACATATGTCGCTGCATCGACGATGACAACTATGATGTTAGCTATGCGTCAAAATCCTAGTTACTGGTGTCTCGATGATATTTCTGTAACCTACAATGGCGTACAAATGTGGCAAAATGGCGGTTTTGAATTGAGCCCGTTAACTAAATATTATACTTATTGTAATCCAAACGGGGCAGCTTCCAGCGGTAGTATATCACCATCATGTCCCAGATCTGGAAGCTATAGTTTTAAAGACGGTTCAGTAACATATTCCGATTATATCAGTCAATCGTTTTCCACGGTAGTTGGTGGAATGTACAATATCAGTTTCTGGTTATCGAACTTAGGTGCTCCTACGAATAGTTTTATTATCATCATCGGTTAATGGACAGTTCTTGAACGTGACTGCTATAGAAGCAAATATACTCGATGATCAAACACAATGTTTATGATTCTTGTTTTATTGTTTGAATATTTTGAAAAATACTACTGAAATATAACTCGAAATTTGATTGTGTGCCGCACGTCTCGTAGTCTTTCCTGAATGGTTGCTATCGTAACCAACGGGTGCACCATTTCTCCTTTTACTCGTAGCACGATGGTATTCAGTTGTCGACAACAATGCATTACTTGTTGCCATTGATACCAATCTAGCAATTGTACTGCTTCAGCTTCGTTAACTACTAATTCAACATGTCGAAGATTGCACATGTTGCTAATCAGCTCAATTAGCGTTCTCCACAAGCACGACTGATAAGATCGTCGGCAACTGTCTGAATCTGGATTTGTATAATGATCAATTTCAAGTAAAAAGCGTTTGATTGTAATGTTTCGTGTGTCTTCTGTAGGGTTTGGAAGACTCCAACCATGTTTACATTTTGACTGGGTGCAATGTATTTCAAACTTTTTTACCGAGTTTGAAATGTGCCCGAAAATGTAATGGAATGCATACAAATTGACCTCATCGGTGTACCGAAGTGACAGGCGACTTAGATCAGGAAAAAAGGCATTCCATTGTTCGATTTCTTTTATTGACTTAAGGTTGTCCAACGTTAGTGAAAGGACATTAGGAAGCATCGCCAAAGTGTTCGATATTTTCGTTATTGGAAACGTACTCGCATCAAAATGTACGGATGCGATTTGTTTTGGCCTGAGCTGCCGAAAAATCATATTAATAACACTCGTCGAAGGATTCGATAACTGCACTTTCATGTTGATTTCCGACAGTGTCGAAAGAATACTATCGTGGAAAGTGTTAATCATATCGTTGAGTGTCAAATATTGACAAATTTCCAAAATGACATCCCAGCAGAGATCATGTTGCTCGCGAAGGTCAAATGCCTACAAACGAAATAGATACCGGAGTATGCATCAAAGAAGTGGGAAAGCTTTTCTATTTTGACCCACCAAGTCTTGTTCGTTCTTGTCAAATTTGTCTTTAAATTCGAGCAATTTGCGATATAAAATTTCACGAATCGCGGTATAATCAATTCCTACTACTGTATTATTTTTAATCATTTCTTCGAATACGTATTGTGACTGTCGGTACCAATGTTTGTTTGATGCTAGCCGTCGTGTAATACCAATAAACATAGGACATTTTTCCTTAGAAAAATCAAGCAACAATTCCGTCGGAAAGATCTCTTTCCACACTTGTACCAACCTATTTCAAGTATCATAGTCACGATCAAACTATTCTTAATGAATATTTACTTGTTGCGATTGCCTTCGATAGTGATATCCCAAGGCCATACGAGATAATTTTCCAATAAGTAATCAATGATTATTTCTGAACAGAAGACTTTTTTGCAAATCATATTGATCGTGTCGTTTTTGTCATGGTGAATGTAGACTAGTACTGGACGACGCTAAAAAGGAAGAAAACTGTTTTCTTAAGTGTGATAGCTAGACAAGCAGACGTCTTTTATTTCAAGTGGACTGAACGCTGCGTCACAAGTATCTTGNCAGAAGACTTTTTTGCAAATCATATTGATCGTGTCGTTTTTGTCATGGTGAATGTAGACTAGTACTGGACGACGCTAAAAAGGAAGAAAACTGTTTTCTTAAGTGTGATAGCTAGACAAGCAGACGTCTTTTATTTCAAGTGGACTGAACGCTGCGTCACAAGTATCTTGTAGAGAGCCTGGAAAGAACTCTGGTCTGCAATTGTAACGTCTATAAAAACATGAAGCAAATGACTCAATAGCATTAGCGTCGTTTTGGTATTGTGTTGGTACTAGAATAAACATAAACAAACTTTTACTTCTTAAATAAGGAGTAGACATCAACCTACTTGGACTAAGATTATCAAAAAAATTTCGTCGACATTAACATCATCACTCGTCGTTGTATCATTATCCTACGGAATTACAGTAAGACAGATACGTACGTACGTCGTTATTTTATATTCATAGAAACATTACCATTGTGCTCGTTTCTTAGAAAAACATGTTGGAAATTTAAACCGCCGCTGATGTAATATAGTGTATGTTCCTCATATAGTGGGTTTTTTTCTTGGAAATGATGACATCATTTTTATGCCTTTTGCGTTCTCTTTTACCGTCTGTCGCTATCGACACGCGTAAATGTGTTTTTTCTCCCGAGTACTCTACGGCTTTCTTCCTATGCGTGAAGTGCTATCATCATTCATCGTAGTTTGCTTCTCAATACTTTTTACTGCACAGATCATGTTTTTATTCCAACCAACACTCTATATAATCTTTTTTTTTTATGATTCTGAATAAATTAAGATTTGATTTTATTCATTCTTGAGACAGAAGCTATACGAATGAACCGTCGTACAAGCGGTTCATTTTTCAAACTACGTCGCTCAACATCGTCTAAAGTCTTTCGATAGGTTTTGTATCGAATCTGTTGCCGTTCTTTCCAAGTTACGTCCATGCGGAAAAGATACTTCAATACGTCGAGAACGACGATAAAACCAGCAGCGATTGAAATGGCGAGAATAGAAATAAACATAAAACTTTTAGCAACATATTGACGGACGATCACATGTGTTTCAATTGTTTCGCAATGCCGCCCAGAAATACCCGAAAAACATTCACATTTGTAATCAAGTAACAATGGCCGACAAACACCATTATTCATACATGTAACATTTGTACAATAGTTAATCGCGCTTTGACAGTGATCACCTGTATATCCTTGACTACAGTTACAGAAGAAACTTGTCAAATTCATTTCGATGCATCTACCTAAAGTAGAGAATGGAGTATTCGATAATTTGTCGTCAAAACAGACTGTTGTAAAGACAAGTATCTGGTCTACAGATTTGATGATCGTATTCACAATTGCTACCATTAAAATTTGATAAACAACGACAGAAATATCCGCTTGTCAGACTAGAGTTTTTGATACATGTTCCATTATTCTCGCAAGGTTGAGTATTGCATAAGTTCACTGAAATATTGCAAAAGCTTCCGACATAACTTGAGTTACACTGGCTGGGAGTGAACGGGATACGCGGTGATGTACCTGTTGAGTATAGATTACATGGATCATCGTTAATTATTACTTGCACCTACTTGAATACGTGGTTGTCGACGCAGGTGAAGTACTTGAAGCTATAGAAGAAAAGGATATTTGATTCAATTACGATATAAGAATTACCTGAAACAGACGAAGATGAACATCCACTTGACGAAGTTAAATATGCTATAATCGTAGAATTCAACTCAGGCCACCATGTATTACTGACCCATTTCCACCATACAAGATATTGATTTTCTTGATAAATGATCCTGTTCCAATACACCAATCGTATAACATTTGATGTCAACCCAAGTACTTTTCCATTTATCTCGATTTTCCCATTAAGACGAATACCCCATTGGTCATTATTTTTATCAGTAATAACATCTTTAGTTCCAACGAGAACAACCGCACCATTACAGGATTCTCCATTTACTGAACGGACAAAGGATTCACTAATACTAATCTATATTATAAATGTATATACAAGCTTACCAAGAAGATCTCCATGAAAATAGAGACAGACAATTACGAGTAACTGAGTGCAAGAAGTTGACATTGATCTGAGTTAATATTTTTTGAATGGAACGAGAGAATAGATACTACGAGCTTCTCTCCGCGAATACACTCTAATCAAATATTGATTGAAAATTGTCAGGAATCTGCACTCATAGCATGTAAAGATACGATGTTTTTTAGCATGGTCTTTTCAAACGAGAAATTAAGTTTTTTTTTCTTATTCAATGAATAAATATTACGGCAACAGAAGTTTTTATTCTTTTTATTCTATACGCGTAGAAAACCATCTATAGTTAAATATTAGCGAGCACGTGAACAAACAAATAGGTAATATACGGACATCGGAGAATTAGGTTGTAATTAATCGTTTCAATTAGCTCAACAATTGATAGTCGTCGGAAATGCAGTTTCCCCTCTTTTGATAGAAATCGACAAGAGTGATTTCGCAGAACGCTATCTTCAAGACGAGCTAAATCGCTATTGCTCAAGTCAAGAAAATCAGCCTATTGAGTGTATGGACATTTACCATTACACGAGAAGATTTATAGTACGAAATCCAATATGCTACAGCTAAGATCCTGGTTCAACAAGTACTAGACATTGCTGAAATCAATCCCCATTTACCAATGGTTGATGCCTGTCAGAAATTCATCTCGTTCATATGTGAAAATATGAATGATACAAACATCACAAAACGAAACTCGAAGTCCTCAACATTGTGTTCGTGCTGTGACCAACAAAAAGAAATAATGATAAGAGAAATAAGCGTATGTGGAACGAGTAACGGTTGAATTATGTAATTATTTGGGTATTCAAACCACTAGCAATGCCAATTTCGCTGATTTGATCACGTATTCAATGTGTATGTATGCTTATCGATTGCACATGCTCTTTCTTGTTTTGTTAATACTGCATGTGCATGAAATCGAACATTACCGAAAAATATTTGAAAAAGGTATAAGATCTCAAATTCCTCAACAAACTAAGCGATAGAAACATCACTTTTTTCCCCATAACTACTTGAATAGGTTGCCATTTCTAGAAGATGAGGCTGGATTAATGCAAAAGAATGAAAATGCAGCAACATTTGGTTTCAAACTGATTGGATGAGACAAAAGAATCGAGCAGTATTCTGATGAAAACATTGCATTGAGGAATAGATTTAATCCACGAGAAAAACAATGATTGTGATCTTTTACGATCTGTATCGTCTTCAATTGGAGAACATGAATTTCAAAATTAACGTATACCAACAAGATTATTCATTTTCTTATTCATCTTATCATCGACGATGCTTCTCCTGTACAATTCCTTTATTATTTTTATGTAAATAGACACTTCGAAAAGCCCGACTTTCAATGAGTACTACCAACCATTCCGATTATATTCCGACGCATTCTCGTATCCATGCAAGAAAATTGCAATTAATTATAAAAATATTCTTTGGGATTGACTATACATTGCAAGGCGTATGTTCCCTTGATCGATATATAGATTTTCGACAAACAGCTAAATTTCTCTTTTAAAGATTACACACACTTTGGGACTTGGCTAATCAAATCAATATGTTACCGCAACCATGGCATCCTTGATGCTGTTTGAAACGCCCATTGATAACAAGCAATTTCCTTCTTTTATTCGACGTTGTACGATCATCAACGCACAGTAATACGCTCTTGACAGCTCTACAAACAAACTACTATCTGGAATACGACTTTAACAAAACGTCTCATCGTAGAGAGCCGCTACAATATTCCAAATGTTCTTGCAAAACATCTGGCAAATGCACCACGCAACATATAATCTCTAACAATACGAGTTTACCGCTCAGAATGACTATACCGGGCATTTGCTGTGGGTGTTATAATTTGGAAGTGCTTCCTCGACCGTCTCTCGAATGTTTCTATAATCAAGGATGCATGCAACACCTGCCATCATACTTAAAATATTCTCTTCTCACTACGTTTCATCTCTCAACGCATCACCCTTATCATCAAACAAGTGCTCAGTTAACTCAACTATCGAACAATTCTTTCACGATCGAACTTTTCATTAATCAATAGATCGTGATGAAGAAATAATACTGGTGTTATTGTAATCCGTGTCAGCCTATCGAAAACATTCATAAATACTAGAATATTTCTATGAATAGTTGCAAACACATCGCACACTGTTATGTTTAACAAAGCTAGATTTTGAAAATCAGAAGAAATAACCTTCACATTGACGAAGTACATGTCAGTGTAAAACAAAAAAAGATGATTAGAAACAAGTGTTCCTGAACGCAGGTCATCTGTGGTACAGTGTGTTTATTGTGCATGAAAAAAAAATGGGTGGAAGTGATTAAAGCAAACAGAAAAAAGCTCTTTGTTTTGAGAGCTTTCTTTCATTAGTTGCGAAAGAAATCAAAGTGAAAATTCTGTTGTTGATACTCGAAAATTAAATATTTTCATAATACGCAAAACGAACGCACTTTTTCAGTTGAATGCTTACAGGTAAGATTGATTCACCTACGCATATAAAAAGGCGAGCATACAACTCAGTTTTCATTTCGTATAGTTTCAATCGAAACAACAGTTATACACTAGTACTATGGTACAAACTGCGTGTCTTGTGTTGTTCCTATTGTGCATGTCATATAGCATAATCGATGGCTCACATTTTCGTGGTGGTATTATTTCATGGTACGTCTCATTCACTATATTGTCTTATTACCATCCGTTTGTTATTTCTTTTCTTTTTAGGCGCCCGTTGAATAGTACACCATCGGGTAGCAGTGCGGATATTCTCATACATCAACGATACTTTTTTGATCGAAGAGCGGCCTATTTCGGTGGTGCACCTTATTGTACGGAGGCAGATGTTACTGCTCAAACAACCATTCCGGTCGGTGGTACGATGAGCTGTATGGCAAATTGCTCAAGCTCTACTTATTCTGGACTTTCGATTGCTGTACAAACTACAGATTGTAACACGCTTCCAATTATTTCATCGTGGGGTGGTGAACGATACGACTTAGTATCATTGCCGTTGACAACATCGATTGCAATGGGCTTTGCCGGAAGTGCATGGTTGAGTGCTCTGTATGGCGGTGGTAATGGTTGGTCAGTTGTTAATCGATTGAACTTAGGTTTGAGACCCGATGGTTTTATCAATAGTAGTCCAGTGACAACGACGTTACCGGTGGTGTTTTATCCAATAAACACGCGAATTACTCATATTATACAAATGGCAGATAATGATGGTACTGACATATTACAATGTCGCTGGTCTAATTCAAATAGTGGAAGCAATTACAATCGAGCAGATGAATGTTCAGGTGTTTGCAGTGCATTGCCACCTGGATATGTCTTAACTGGATCCAATTGTACTGTTTCTTTCACTCTGCCAACTGCTAATCTATATTATGCATGCTCCGTTCAAATTGAAGATTATTATAACAGTGCTGCTACAAGTCCAATGAGCTCTGTTCCAATCGTCTTTTTATTCTATGGATATGTAGCTTCTAGTACTGCATGTTCACAACGTCCTCAAATCATTGGTGTACGACCAAACCGAGGTATGAACTAAGCTGAAATACTCATTAACTCTATTATTTCTTTTCATTTATTTTATTCTATAGCCTGTATTGGTGTTCCAATTGGTAAGTTTAGCTAATGAAGATTTTTTTTNTCCACCTTATTGTACGGAGGCATATGTCACTGCTCAAACAACTATTCCAGTCGGTGGTACGATGAGCTGTATGGCAAATTGCTCAAGTTCTACTTATTCCGGACTTTCGATTGCTGTGCAAACTACAGATTGTAACACGCTTCCAATTATTTCATCATGGGGTGGTGAACGTTACGATTTAGTATCATTGCCATTGACAACATCGATTGCAATGGGCTTTGCCGGAAGTGCATGGTTGACTGCTCTGTATGGCGGTGGTTCTGGTTGGTCAGTTGTTAATCGACTGAACTTAGGTTTGAGACCCGATGGTTTTATCAATAGTAGTCCAGTGACAACGACACTACCGGTAGTATTTTATCCTATAGCCACACGAATTACTCATATTATACAAATGGCAGATAATGATGGCACTGACATATTACAATGTCGTTGGTCTACTTCAAATAGTGGAACTAATTACAATCGAGCAGATGAATGCTCAGGTGTTTGCAGTGCATTGCCAACTGGATATGTCTTAACTGGATCCAATTGTACAGTGTCTTTCACTCTACCAACTGCTAACCTGTACTATGCGTGCTCCATTCAAATTGAAGATTACTATAATAGTGCTGCTACAAGTCCAATGAGTTCTGTTCCAATCGTATTTTTATTCTACGGATATGTAGCTTCTGGTACTGCATGTTCACAACGGCCTCAAATCATTGGTGTACGACCAAATCGAGGTATGAACTAAAACTGAAATACTCATTAATTCTATTATTTCTTTGCATTTATTTTATTCTATAGCCTGTATTGGTGTTCCAATTGGTCAGTATCGCTAATGAAGATATTTTGTCTTTGTTCTAATCGCTTGAATTTCTATTTCAGGTGTTCAACTGAATGAAACAATAATTGTTGAAACATTTTGTCCCAACCAAGCTATTGTTGATTTCGTTACTAGTTCACCACTTGGAATGCAGCATAGCACCATTCTTAACCCAAGTGCTAGTACGTAATCAACCTTAAACAATAAGAATGGAAAAGCTTTGGAATCTAAAATTTGAAAAAATATTTTAGATACATGGACAATGGTGTTGACATGGACACCACAAGCGTCACAAGCTGGTCCGCAAGGTTTTTGTGCTGGTGCCGTCGACAATAGTAGTTTACAATCAGATCCATGGTGTATAACATATCTAGTTGACTATACATCACCAAACATCATCCGTCCTACAGTTGTCCAAGGATCTGCAAGTCCAGTCGGCACTGTCTTTGCAAATCAATCAATGTTTTCCATTCAAGGTGAGTCGGTTTGGTTGAGTTTGTGCGTTAATCGTTCATAATGGTTCTATTTTAGCAACAAGTTTAGTTGGTCGTCCAACTCGTAATAACACAAACGTTTGCTTTCGTAATGCTACTTCGAACGCATCAGTTCTATGTTACGATGCTGGATATTCACCGAATGTGATCTACACAGGATACACCATTGTTATTGTTACAAATATCACATGGACAGCCGGTGCATTCTACTATGTAACAATGGATAGTGGTTTTGCAAGTGGAAGTGTATTTTGTCGTAAGTTATTTGATTTTACGTGAAAACGAAATTAGTAGAATGACTTTGACTTGAAAAGATGCGGAGTCAGCACCGATCACAGATCCGACGTTTTGGGTATTCAATATTTGGAATCCGGCAGTTTCCAGCACGACCACAACGACGACGACACCCTTCACAACTGCAACAGTGACAACAAAACCAACATCAACAACCAGTATCAATACTCTTGTAAGTTCATGTGTATATCATTGATATCTCATATTCGTTTATCTATTGATATAACTAGTTGACAACAACTGGTATTGTTGTAACAACAACAACACCTATCACAACTAATGCAACAACGACAACTACATCACCTCCAACTACAGCTGGTGAGCAGGAATTTTTTACTATTGATACAATTTCAATTTTTCTTCTTTCTTTTTAGCTCCAACAACAGCAGGTCCAACGACATCAGGCGCAACAACTGAATCTACAGTTGCTGTGATGTACCCCAAAGATTTCGTAAGTTACTTATCCACTTTCAAGTATGACTAAACACATAAATCGATCGAATAGGAAGATGCTTGCAAACAAACTGTTGGCACTATGACAGCTGTCTTCTCAGTTGTATTGATGCCTGTTTATGCTTTAGCCATGTATGCTACATTCACCAAAGTGGCAAATACATTCAATCCTGTCAAGATTCAGGCCAATACTCGACACAAACTACGAATGAAACGCATTCTTCATTAATGGAAGAAAGAAAAATTTACATTTATCTTGAAAAACAGTTCGACATTTTCTTCCCTACATTTCTTTTATTTAGCTCTCCTTCCATAATGCACGTCCGCATCGTTTTCTCCGTGTGTGATTTTGATTAAAAATAAAATTTACCGATGTTGGTGATGTCACCCTATTTTTTATTCTCTTCGACAAACTACACCTACAGTTCCTCTATAGATAAATGACGAAGCGTGAAAATAAAAGTTTCCTCACTTGTTTCCTCCTTCCACCAGCAAACATTTTGATTTTTTCTGGTATATACGTATATTTATTCTTAGTTGATACTCTTATAGATCCGATTTCTGATAATCAAACGAGAATATAGCTGATGTCTTTTTATTCATTTTTCTCAACCTTTCAAGATTTGTTCAAATGCAATCGTTTGATTACTCTGGCTTGTATTTGTTTCATCAATTTTGTAAATTATTTACGGTAATGTCTTGATGAGAAAACAAATATGGTTAGAGTGAGCATGGGAGGAATAAGTGAGAGGAAATATCCCATCAAAGACAACCAGACATCATTGGCCAATTTCATACAAGTCGAAATAAATGAAAAGAACAAACGTGGTGCTACTAACTGACGAGAATAATTGGTGCACCAAGCAGATGTTTACGCTCTCGAATCTGTGTAAACACTATTTGCTGATAAATCGGATCCGTGCGCATACAGTTTGACGTTGCCGTGCTGTCATCCTAATAATAATCAATACTAATATGACATTGATCGTAAACTAGGTTGATAACTGAACCGAACATCCATACTTGTGATGAGTAATTAACAATGCAACAAATCCATTCTTCCATTTCATTGTCATCATGTAATTTGATCGTTGAAACAACGTCAAATTTGTCGGTTGATATATTGTTTTTCATAAAACTTATGAACTATTTCAGTTAATGATGTATAATTATAGTCAGTTATATGTACGGAGTATTGGCATTGTGGATAGAATCTTGGCGATGTACAGTTGTAAAGCACACATCGTTGTTCATCGTTATGCGTCGCAGATTAGAATAGAATTCATGACGTTCAGTGGCATCAAGGGACGTCGACCAATGATACAACTGTTTGTAAGTCACATGCTGATCGTAGATCTAATCGCAAGTGATAACTCGACCGAATCTGTTGAGTGTAATATTCCATCCCAATGATGATTTTCAGTGTCATATGTTCGATCAGTGGGATCGAGATTGTTGTTCAGCCAAGCAACAAATAAATGTAATTATGATGATGAAATAGACTAAACTTTTGATCACGGGTACGATTTTGTAGGTTTTGAAGTCAGTTTAAATGATATTCAATGTAATACGTCAGCAAAATGATAAACTTTTTTTTTGCACATCAGTCTCGGTTATTTCTCTTATCGTATTATGTACGTTATAAATTTATAAATAGAAAGTCTCTCCACGAGTTGTCTATGACTTAATACGTAGATGAGAAATCTTTGTAATAAAGAACCGATATGATCATTTCTAAGATTTTCTACAAACGAGCAGAATGACAATACCTGCTAAACTGACGAACTCAAGCTGTGTGGAAAGTAGTATTAATGTCAGATTTGGAAGAAACTTCTTCGATCACGTTTATTTTAACTCGAACAAACATATTTAATGTCTTCAGAAAGTATAACTGTTTTGACCCATTGTAACATATTTCTTCTGGTATAAATCAGCTTTATAATGTCATTATTATTGCAAACGATCCGTATAACTACTGCAATGATTAAAATCAAATCTTCCTTTCAGAATATTGATTGGGGTCTATACCTTTGATTTAGTTACGAATTTTGCGAATAAAATTCAACTGGAAACAAAGGAAGAAACGTCATTCGTGTTTTATCAGCTAAAGCCACCTATATCGTATTTCTACAAATCGATGAAATTTATTTATTTAAAAGGCAAAAGTCGGGGTCAAGTACATTTGATTGTTAGGATGAAGCTATTGCCGCAAAAAATAATGTACTATGAAAATGTTCATTATCGTAACGAGAATTGAGTGTGCGAGTTGTTGTATAAAAAAGGCGACGTTATACATGGAATCTAAAAAGTAACCTTCAAACAGAAACACAAAAGAAGCAGACGAAACTCTCCGTACTGTAATTGAAAGTGGTGACAGAAAAATAGCTATTTTATGACCAGCATGCAGCCCGAATACGATTATGAAGATGAAAACGCATGTACTTATTATAAATATGATGAGACATTCAAGCGACACACTGACCATCTGCAGTGTAACCAGTGCAATAGTTACTAAGAATACGTTTGGTCAACATCGTTGTGTCCAACACAATCACCACGCATCTGAAAATGTCTTTATAAACGCGATCCTAGATCATCGACACCCTTGTGAAAGTTGGGACACGGCTGACTAGCAAGCCATTGAAAACGAATACCTTTTCATCCCTCGTACAAATCACACTGCCAGTGTGCGAAAAAATATTGGAAAATAGTTGTAATTAGTGTATACGTATTATGAGATATACGGACAAAAACCGATGTGTGATCAACTAGGTGTCAGAAAATACTGAGAAAAAGTCTCAATGTGTGTACATGTTTTGAGCGTAAGAAGTACATGATTATTGCAGATGTCGTCTTGAATTAATATCTCTCTCAATTATACAAACGGCGGACATGTGTCTATTAGTCGAAAATATTGATTGGATCACGTATGTAAAATGGGCAAAGAAGCCAATGTTCATTGTTCACTGATTGCCTATAAATATCGCATTCATCATATCAACGTTCGTTATCTGACAGACTACCAAGAAATCCTCCACGGTATGTCCTAAATCTGCAAATAAAATTGTTTTATATTCAGTTCTTTAGTATTACTTTGAATTATGAAAATCTCAATTTTCATTTTGTTTCTGGTTATTCTGAGCACTGTGACTATTGTCGGAATACCGCTATTATGTGATCTAAGAGGTTACATCCACAGATATCGTACAACGGCTGAAATTAAGGAAATGAATGCGGAAGATATACGGAATACGATCATCACTGAAGTACACAAAGCAACAAATTATTCTATTCCGGAAATTCAAGCGAAAGATAACTGTCAACTTCATCGAATGCTCGATCGTATAATCGAGCCTGGTTAAATTTTTCTTACGTGAAAAACGACACTTATGACGAACTCTTAATCATTGTTAAATAAAAATACAGATTAGGATAATAGAATGTCTATTCTTCTAGTACGATTTGCGCGTACACATTCGCCCGAAAACAGTTTTTCTTATTTAGTAGACAATCATAAAACGAATCCTTTTTGTGTTTTTTGCTATTGGTCGAAGTTTGTCGTTGCCAATTGTTGACAGATCAGTGCCGTAAGTCAAGCCTCTTCAGCGAACGATTACGCTCTATCAGAATGGCTACTGAATCGACGCTTTCATCATTGATATCAGTGCTTGCGCTTAAATTAAAAATTTCGAGATGTGTATCGTCGTATGCAAGCGCTTCTACTAATTTGTTCATGCCATGACTACTTATTTGACTCAGCTTTAAGAATAAGTCAAGTAACGTAGTGTTTATTTCGAGCGATTTTTCTAAATGTTCTACACCAGTATTACCTATATCGTCCACTCTCTACTATAAAGAGCAAATCTAGTTGATCGATCCATTTCGAAAGATTAGAAGCATGAATATGTTTAAAACAAGGATTAAATGGATTAACAATGTCTTCTACGCGGTGTCCATCCAGAAGTTTCCATCTTGAGGGTGTTGATTACTATGTTTGCTGAGTATGTAATCGCGCGAATCATTGACGCTCTCAAAGCAGGTAGAAGTGAGCTCGTCACAGCAGACCAGTTACCGCCACAACTTTGGTTGTATGTTGCAAAGAAAAATGTCATGAACCAGGGAACATCTGTCGAAGTGATCGATGCTGTTGGCCTTTCAGTCGGACAACAAAAAATCCTTTTGAAGGTTCAAAGTTCGTTTGGCAAAGACGAACAAAAGCAAGCACAGCCACGTCATCTCATTGGTTATGTGTCTGTTCTTAGTAGTAATGGTCACATCCTAACGAGATTCGACAAAATAGCTCTGCATGCCCAGACTTATGTCGATCAAATTAAGTATTGATGTTCCACATGAAGATATTCAACCGAAAATTCAATTTTATCAAGTATCGATCGAAGCAGAGGTCAATCAAAAGGCAGTTGCTAAAGAAATTCATCGATACTACGAGAAAACACGGCAAGAATTAAACGAGCAATTTCAAAATGTGCAACAGCACCTGGAAAAATTTGTGGATGATCGTTTGGGTGAAATTGAAAAGTGTAGAGAGGAAAAAAGCATGATCTGACTCATATATCGCCGTAGCACAATCAGGTCGAACTAGTGAAATAGCTCAGCAAACTGCACTTATTTGTGAGCGTCATTTAAAGCTAGTCGAACAGAAATCTCAAGACTCTCAGGAGACAATCCAAATTTGCGACACTACAATCAAGTAGAAAGTGATAGGGCGGTTGCTGAGGCGAAGCGAGCTGGAAATGCAGCAGCAGAAACATTGGACAAAGTCGAAAAAGTACTTAAACAAATGCAGAAAGAAACGAGAATGTGAAAATCAAGTAGCTATATTATACAAGAACGTTTACGAACACTGCCGTTTTTTATCAGTTATTTTCAAGATTTCATACAACTGCATCGTTAATTTGTCTTAGAATATTAAGTTTATATTCAAGAAAAAGTCGAGGTTGGTTGTTTTATGTTGCTTGTTTTTCGTTCTGTAATTTTTGTCTGTTCTCTAACCATGAATAATTTATAGACTTACATTCTTTCTTTTAAACTATAAACACATTGCGAAAGTTTTTTTGTCAGGAGAAGAAAAATACATCTCTGTTGCAAATGAAGGAAAAATAATCGAATGTTCTTCGTCACAATCTTACGTGCGTAGTTATGTAGTCGCGTAAAGAATGTATTTATATATGAAGTTTATTTGAAAGTTCTCTTTTCATTTCCGTATCTTAGCTAGTATTTAACTAGAAGATTGATAATGTCAAAATCAAAAGATTTCTTTTTCTTGAGCAGTATTTTGACTTTTTTTTCAGATTATTTCTGAGATTTTCTAGGTTTACTATCATTGACTCGTTGGCATTCACTGTAAACGAAGAAAATCCAAATATTTACGGTGAAGAATACGCGAGGAGCGACGAAAATACTTCGACTTTTGTATTTCTGAACATATGGATAAGAGAAAGGTAATTAATATATACTTAGCTAGGCTTTGCTTGATTAATAACTATATGTGAAGATTTTAAGAGAATTATTTCAATTCATGATACCGACTTTAACAGTGTTGATGCTCTGGAAGAGCTTTATGTTGTGTACGAATTGTCAATCTCCAATTGCTTTCATGACCGAGTTTGTTATTGTCATCCTTTTTTGCTTTTACATTAATGATCTGCTTCATCATAGAGATGCGAATGCAACTTCTCTTAGGCGTGGTGATCTTCTTTTAGTAACGAATTATGTTCAAGACTCCTTTCGTGCTGATGATCTCATATTATTGAACATAGAAAATGAAAAATATTTTGTGGCAGGTCGAATAGTCACAGTTTCAAAACAGTGAGTCACTTCCGTGAATCTCAAGAAGGAAAGTAATATTTTTTCTTGATTCTTCAATTCAGAAATGATGCTGGCATAACAATTACGTATCAAAGTGTATGTTCACAAACGGGTGAATGTCCATCGAAAGAATCCTTTATCGAGAAAAAGGATATTATTGGCAAAATAAGAGGGTAAGCAAATTCCTCGCTATTGCTTTCTGTCTATTATTTGTATAGACGTCTTCCATACATTGGACTGTTGATCATCTGGTTCAAAGGCTATTTTCTATACGGATGTATCATTTACATAATATTCACAGGAATCCAGCGTGAGGACAATACCGATCGTCGTAACACAAATCGATTATAAGAGCAAGCAACGATCAAAACAGAATTGAAAGACTATACGAGTGTCGATGTGAATTTTAGTTTTGCATCATGATCAAAGACTAAAGCTATAAGCTGAATTTTCATATTGAAGAATAACGAAGATGTTCGATGTAACTACTTACGAGTGTAATCGGAAAAATGATATTACGAATTATCGCACTCAAAACAAGTATTGAATTCCTTTTCGTTGAATGTTTTCAATTATAAAAAGCGTTGAAGAATTAAGTGATAGGACTACAATAAATCTGTTGAAAAGTTACGAAACAGGAAATGTCACGAAGGAAAGATTCGTGATAAAGCGTTCTCAGATGTTATAATGAAGTGTGCATATGTCAGATATCTTCGTAAGAAAAAAATTGGTAACATTGACTCATTTCTTCCATCGTTCTCATGCAACGCAGTGTCATGTTAATCATGAAAAGTTTAGAAGTGGAAGTTGAGAGAATTGCAGCAACGACAATGACGACATTTTCGCAAGAATGTCATATAGCCGTCAATCTGGTGCTTGTTTATAGAGCTCTTTCAATAAATGAAAATGGTTTGTTCCGAGTGTCGCATTCTAAATCTTAAATAAACATAAATACATTTCTCATTTTTACCAAGGAAGAAAGATTTATAAAACACGTGAAATTC
This sequence comes from Adineta ricciae, assembly GCA_905250025.1. Lineage (NCBI taxonomy): Eukaryota > Metazoa > Rotifera > Eurotatoria > Adinetida > Adinetidae > Adineta > Adineta ricciae. The sequence goes on from CAJNOJ010000256.1 coordinate 122,304, forward strand.
TGTGTCAGGGAGTGAATGAATCATCACAAGGAAGTTGTCAAATCATTTCCAACAACAACAGAATTCTCAGAAGTATAAAAGCACCAAGTGAAATCGTAAAAGAAAAGGAAAAGTTTGAAATTAGTGATGGCACTTTTTCAACGAAATCAAATCGGTTTTAAAGAAGAGCAACATGGTACTGTAACACCAGCCAATGATCTTGCTCGACTTATGTATTATTTTAATTGTGTATGCTATGTCATTCAATACAATGATTCTGATGTTAGTCGACTTCGAAATTGCCATAATTGGGCATCTTTATCAGCTGCAGAGATTCGTCTTCTTCTTGCTCTCTGCTCGACGCTTTCGCCTGATGTTTTTAATAACAAGGTGTTCTTTCAGTCGGATGCTTTATGTGGCAGCAGCCAAAACAAATTCTTTGAAATAAGTCAAGTTAGTAATCAGTTATTAGCTGTCGATTCCATTATCATCGCTGGTCGACGATATCGAGTGAACAAGATTATGACATATAAAATGTCTTGGATGTATAATAATTATATAAATCCAATGCAACGAATTGCACAATAACTGAATACAAGAACTTCGAATTCCTCTGCATGTGTCATCTCGTAAGAATAAACAAATAAACTATTTAGCATGTTTTACATTCAATTGTAATGAGCAAACAAAATAGGAATCACAATTTTTGAAATAATATTCGTTTCAATGAACGTATATTCATTTTTCTCATAATTAAGCTACGAAGGAAAAAAACAATAAAACGAAGATTCATAGTTCCGTTCGATCTTGATCATCTTTCGTGTATGGGATGTAGAGCTCAGCACTACTTTGAAGTTTATTTCCATAACCACCAGTGACTAATACTCTACCATTGTTTAATACAGATATTGTGTGTCCATCACGTGCGTAATTTAAATTGTTAGTCAATGTCCATGTCTCTGTTAATGGATCGTATAACTCGGCAGTGTTCATCGGTGTAGCGTTGTTTGCTTGCCCACCAATGACTAAAACTTGTCCGTTAGCTAAAAGGCATGCTCCTGGGAACATGCGCGCTTCATTTAAATCACCAGCCGTAGTCCAATGACCCGTCGATGGATCGTACAATTCAGAGGTGTACAGCAATTCATGCTCATCATCCGATCCGCCGATAATCAAAACTTTTCCGTCGGTTAATACAGCTGCTGTATGGTAAGTTCGTGGATAATTTAAATTACCAGAAGGAGTCCACATGTTCGTTGATGGATCATATAATTCAGTAACGATAACATATTCACCAGCAGCATTACTTCCTCCAACGATCAACACTTTTCCATTATTCAATACAGAAGCTGTATGCCAGTTCCGTGCATGATTCATTGGAGTAGTAACAGTCCAACTACCCGTGGATGGATCGTACAATTCAGCAGTGTTTAGAAGTGTACCTCCTCCAACTATTCCACCAGTCACCAAAACTCTACCATCGTTTAACACGACTGCTGTATGCATTCGTCGCGGATACTTCACATCGGCACCTGCCGTCCATTTCCCTGTCGACGGATCATATAATTCAGTGCTATTCGAATCACCGCTACCAGCGACTACTAAAACTTTTCCATTGTTTAATACAGATGCTGTATGCAAGTTTCGTGCGTAAATCATGTTTCCAGTGGCTGACCATTTGCTTGTTGATGGATTGTATAATTCAGCAGTTGCAGGTCCATCGCCTTCGCCACCAACTACTAAGACCTTTCCACTGGGTAACTTCAGTGCTGTATGAAACGCTCGTACGTGTTTCATACTACCGATCTTTATCCATCCTGAAGAGAAGTTATACCGAGTTAATATAGGCTGTTCCATTATTATTTAATCTATTACTTACTATTGGTCTGTGAAGTATTACATAGTATCTGGTCAATGACAAAATAAAAAATGCTTATATAAATATTGATTTGCATACTCTGATTTGACTGCTGTATTCACTTTGCAAAGAAGAATCACTTTTGAAAGGCTCGATCGATAATGTTCTTTTACCAAATGAAAATCACCTGTGATTGTTCTCATCGTTCTTTCTTTTATTATATCTTCATTCTATTCATACAGATATACAGTAAAACTTATGAATATCCAGAATAAAAATATAATCCTTTTTTTCTCTTTGGAAAAATTGTTACTGAGTGTACTTTATAATCGATGGTTCGATGATACTCTCGTATTAGATCCGAATATGTTCTTCTACTTGAATTAGCTAATATTAGTTTAACTGTCGGCTAAATATCATCTGATTAGTATTGACTAGAAAACCACCTTGCACTTTATCTTCATTTGTAGTTACTTCGCATTGTTGCAACCGATTCATGGAATAGAAAGGAACTGTTGTGAGGTTTTTATGAGATTTATTTGAGAAATAATAACTGGTATGTCGCATAGAAATTGTGTTACATCTTTTAAATAAAGTCGCTTTAATTTCTTGGAAATTCTCTGCGCCGTAATACTCATAGATACGGGCTGTCGAAATGAAGCTGTTGTTGCTTATGTAGTTTCAACGTAATCATGTTTTTTCTGTATAGCTCGGCAGTTGATCTTGAGAAAATTGAATCTCGTACCCTTTTCTCAGGCTTTTTTATGTCAAAGAGTGAATCATCATCATCATTGGTTTCAACCTCTCTGGTGAATCTGGTAAATTCATAGTAATCGGAATCATAATAAGTTTTAAGACGTTCGTAATCATTTTCCGGAAACACTTCAAGTTGCACTCGGACACTAACTATTACACTAGTTGGATCTGTACCAGAGTCTGTTCGAATCAATTTGACACAGCCGTTGCTTACATTTTGTTGTCGCAGGGTTGTCCAAAGGATTGGGATTTCTTCATTCAAATAATGGCACGTGCGGTATCTTTCATCTACTTCCTGTTCAGTGCTAAAGTGACTTTCAATGGCCTTCATGCTAATTGGTTTAACGTCCCAAAGAAGATGCTGTAGTTCATTTTTCAGATATGATAACACACACTTTTTATAATACAGATTGGCTTCCTCCGATCTTTCACATAGCTTGGCTATATCGTAGTAAGACAGAGCAATCATGTTATTATATGTGCTTGCATTGTGTTCATTGTGTGATCGCACCTCGACTTCATTCCAGCAGAGTTTTGTCTGAGATATGCGTAGCTGGAGAAAATTTATTTGCCACAACTCACTGTCGATGTTGCACACCTCAATTTTGGGTATTGCAAGTTCCATATCACGTGATTGTAGATTATGTTCGTCCTTCAATAACATCTCGACAAATCTTTTGTGCCATTCTATAGCTAAAGGAACTTTTTCGCCTCCTTGCTTTGCGTATAATAAAGCAATATGTCGCGGTGTGATGAGGTAATTGTGTGACATAAGTTGCGAGAACATCATACCAGTCTCAAACGCTTTCTCAAACCATTCTATTGTCGAATTCAGATCGCCTTTTTCTTCATATAAACAACCGATCTTTTTATACAAGAAAGGTACATTACTGTAATGATATTGCTTCTTCTGAGTAATACATTTGCCGGATTTCGATTCAATTTCTATAAGCTTCTTCAAACAATCAATGGCAAAATCGTAGTTTTTGCGCGAAACAGCCAGCTCGACGATATGCACGTATGAATAGACAATAAACCCATATAGTGATGGTAGATATTGTATGGCATAGTCAAGAAAGCGTTTACGATTTTCTATAGTATCATTATAAGCTTTCACAATATATTCAAACACCATTTTATGCAATTTAGTGTTTGGAATTTTCTCAATCGTTCTCTGATACATGTCCCATGTTAAGTCAAACTTTTGTTGCAGTTTATAAATTGCAGCCATATGAATTGAGCTAATATTTCGAAATTCATCAAGATTAATCCATTGACGATCAATACATCTTATGTTATTATACTGCTCTGCTTTCATATAAAAATCTATTGCTTGATTGTAATTATTTCGCTTTCGGTTAACTGCTCCAAGACAATTGTATATATTCAGTAGAAGATCAGTCAATGATAGTCGTGCTCGGTCGTATAGTTGCAATGCTGTTGTCTGGTATCTCAATGCTAGGTCATACTGATCATTTTCACACGCAATCCAACCTAAGCCAACGTAACAAGCACAGATGTTTTGATCATCTCCATGAAAATCATTTAGTAAGCTGTTATAATATTTCGCGGCATGAGATTCGTGTAAATATGACCTTTGTATTAAGTAGCCAATGTTTATGAATTTTGACTCGATTGAGATTGCTGACGGAAGTTGAGGATTAGGGTATGTTAAATCTTTATAACTAATCAAGGAGAACTTGAATATATGTAAATTTTGTTGTTCGTCGTATTGGGTTGCAGTTAGGAGTAACATAGACCCGATCATAAACAAAACTTCGTCTTCGTTGGAACCAAAATAACTCAAGTGGCCAATATATGCAAATGGTTTTTGTGATAAACGGGCATCTGCTTCTATTTCAAACAAGACTGAAATATAGCCATCGCTACGTGGTGTTGCCGAACCGGTGATACCAGAAAAGATTAGCGCAGTTGACCGATTTGTAGTCGTCGACAGAAGACTATTTATAGAATATGTAAAACCAGCGAATTTTTCAAGATAAATCACTTCTTCACGTGTCATCAATTGACCGCGATAAGCTTTCAATATAGGTCTATCATCGAAATATTCTAAATATTCTTCCTGCACTGATCTCAATTGTTTGCAAATATCCAATAGATAGAAGCGAAAGTAAAGCGCTGCTTCCATATTTTTCTGTCTTAAGACTCCGTTCAGAATACGGTATAAAAAGCAATTTCGCGTGTACCACCAAATAGCTTTAGCAGGATCATAAGTCTTCTCAAATTCATCGATAATTTCTTCAGTCATGGTATTACCTTTATAATACATCTTGCACTTATCGATTAATGTTTGTCTATCGTTATTACTAATCGGTAACGAAAGTGCAATATCAATCGATCGCTGGTACCACATTTCATTGACACCAATATACGATGTTGTAGTGCCACCTGTCGAACATTCAAAGAGCATATTTGCATACTTGGTCAACGTTGCTACTTTTTCACCCAATTCGCTTAACAATTTTTGCAGCTGCACGTATACGCCACATACCTGCATACGAGGAAACATTCGGTGTCATTCAAACTGACAGAAACGTCTTATCACTTGAGAAAAATCTCCTACCTTAGGATAATCCATGTCCATTGCACATTCGTTATTCTCATCGGTCAGATACACATACACTGCATGTACGGGTTTGAGTTGTTGAACAGATATAAGAAAATGTTGTATCTGATCTCTTTTATTATAATTTGATGAAATAATAACGAATACTTTGGCTTGATGTGTACTTCTGAGATAGTCGTTGCATTCGTCTGCGTGATTAAAAAATTTAAAATAATCAATTATCGCACGCATTCTTATTTCAAGTTCATTATCGACAATGTTTTCTGTATCAAACCATATCAGTGCCAGTTGTTCCAAGTTTTTACTTCGATCGAACGCATCATCCATATTTTTCTGAAATAACGAATTGATACATATGTGTTTACACCGAATGCTGCGAAGCGACCTTCACCAAAAAATGAAGTTGTTTTTTTTTGTGTTACGTGTAACAGTGGCAAGTTATAAATTTTCATCGTTCTGAATCATTTAAACGAAACGAGAAAGAACGTTCTCATATATTAGTCATCTGTCAGCATGTGTAAGTTTCTTTAGTGCAGAATGACGATTCAAATGAATATTGAAAATTTCATTATCTTTCGTACGACTTGCATCATGATATGAATCAGTATAGTAAATCAAATCCTATTCATTCTGCGACAGTTAATCTTGCTTGTGCACCAAGTAATCGTTTCACATGTATTCATGGCTATTATTTTGAACTTTGATTTCAATTGCAATGGGTGAATTCAACGAAATCATGTCTCACTTTTATATGAAATATTTACAGAATTCATTCTCTAATTTTACTGTACGAATGAGGTATTATGAATAGTATCAATCGTATCTAGCTAAATGACCTTTTTCAATTAGATATATCTTAAAAAACATTTTAGAAATGTGAATGTGGATGTCTCTTCTCCTCCATGCTTTCAAAAATTCAAACAGTCGAACCATTCTCTTTCGAAGAACCGATTGAATAAATAATTGAAGAACGCATTTTTCTAACGTTTTCAAATCTAGTTTCAACATAAATCGTCCAATGTCTTTCAGACCAAAACGTTGAAGTAAATGAGTCAACCAACGCGACATGTTCTTCAGTGTCCAATTGACCAGCAGCTAATGTTTCGTATTTAACATTTAAAATACGCAAGCCAGATACAAAATTGACTATTAATTGTTCCCATCGATTAGCATCTATGAAATCGAAATGAGAAACGTTTTTCAGGCGTAGAACTTGAAGTTGAGAGCCCATTGATTCAATAAACGTTTGGAAGCGATCGAAATTCATATCACATATATTAATCGACAGGTGTGTCAGATGGCAAGGACCCATAGACGGATCCCAGTGTGATGGTATCAGCTCGTTGCATACCAATTGCTTGAGTTGCGGTGCCAATGATATCAGCATTCGAAAATTACATAGTAAATATTGAGGTAGTATCAAATGCTGGATTGTACTGATAGATGTATCCAAAAACAGAGTTAACAAATGACGGCGTCCCTGAACAGAGATCTTAAGCGATTTCAATGTTGGCAAATAATATATATAATGAAACAGTTCTTTGCAGTTCTTGTATATGTCATTATGAATAGTTAAAGAAAAGAGTCGAGGTAGACTTGCTAGTATACGCAAAATATGCGTTTGTGTATCTGTAGGAATATTGCAAATCATCAGTGATTCGAGACGGTTAAAGAAGATGCCAGAATAAATTGCTCGAAGAAGTAAATCACTCGGCTCGACATCGGGAATTTTAAGAGAAAGAAGTCGATCATGATTTGGATACAGGAGATAATTGAAGTAAGAATTCATAAAAACATGCGATCCTGTACGAAGTTGAATTTTTAATAACAGATTTCTATCATAGAAAAGATTATGAAAACGCGTATTGAGTTTGGCGAATATATAATACAGATCATATCCATCGAGATACTCAAATATTTCCAAGAAAGTTTCAATATTCATCATTACCTTTCTTTGTTGTAGCAAAACAAAATTATGACTACTTCGATGAAGTGTTGCGCGAAAAGAAACAGTGGTTTTTCTTCCTCTCTCATGACGTATTTTATTTTTATTCAATTCTGAGCATACATGCAAATTCGGATGAGTCAGTGTTTTTGAGAGCTTTTACCAATGTCCTTCGCATTTGTGGCTGTTTTTCTTGTTTGTATTTCATCAGCTCGGCCTCGTAAGTTGAAATTTTCAGCAGTTGATGACAGATTTCTAGTGGTTTCTAGAAACTTTTTCAACTTGTTTAGCCAGTTGTTTGATGAGATTTTCGGTTTCATGAACTCGCTGCCATCTCCAACTGCATCTTCTATCCTCTCTTTCAATTTTTCGCGATCTTCTTTTGATATCATATACTCAGCAAGTTTCCCAGCTTTCCTCAAAGGATCTTTCATGTTTTGCACTGCATTAGCTACACTTTTCCATCCACCTGGAATGACTCATCCAATCTGATCTTCTGCAGATAAAATCCATAACAAACAGAGACAATAAATTAGTACAACTGCAGCAAGTATTGCTACTGGCAAAACAATATAGAGAATGAAAACTAATATAACAAGTCATGGACGTTCGTATAACTGTAGATTAAGAACTCCAAAATGGAAACAAAGTCGATGACCACAACAGCGACATGGTCGAGTGACTCGATAGACTCCAACTGTTTTTTCCATTACACGATGGATGCCTGTTGCCACACCGAGACGTTGTTGAAATACAAAGAGGAGAAAACGTATGAAAACTTGGGCGACGGCTCCTAAGGCATCTGGTAGACCTGTACAAGCACCGATCTATGTCATGATGTCCGATATTGTTACGTCACGTCCAATCCAACGAAAACATGTAGCTGATTTAAAATACGATAAACTGATCGACTTGTCAGGAGTACATTGAAAATAAGTGTGATTCGAGCCATAAAAACAGTCCATAATACCATAAGTTCGACAGGGTCCATCATCATAAACTGTTACATTAGCTAAGAAACATGCTTGAAACCCAACAAGAGCAACTGAAGCTATAACTGTTGTAGTCAGAATCGTGATTAAGACGACATTTGACTTTGTATCTGAAGTTAGATACTTCCCGTAAACATATAAGATCACGCGTTCGTTTTCGAGATGTCCGATATGTGTTTTTGGAACAACTGGAGTATCCGTCTCTTCGTTTTTGTCATCCGAAGGTGACTCACTTGGTGTTTTCTCCGTTGAATTTTCTTCATTGGACTCGTCTTGCTTTATATCACTAGTAGAAAGAGGTTTTTCAGTTATATTAGTATAGATTGACGATGGTAAATCAACGATTGGTGTAGTAGTAACATTTTTCAATGTACTCGGATTTTTTACCACGACGCTTCCACAGAAATTACCTAATTTCTTGACGAGAGAGCAACATTTTCTCTGGCGAACATTTAAACCGTACATATCCTTATTTCTCGTAATAATTTCATGATGCACATCGATAACATAACGTTTTGTATTAAAAAGTTTCTCGACGACAAGAGAAAAACCATGAGAAAGGTAACTAGCACAAAAATCAAGACACCAACAGAAGTATTACATATAATCCAGTCCCAAAACTCCCATGCCATTTTTCTACAGCTTAATAACAATCATTGAAGGACAGTGAATGCTTGAAACGAAGAGAGATTACAATAGAACTATATTAATTTTTTCACAGAATGAAACAAATCAAACAATGTTGACCGGGAATAAATCCATAAAACAACAAGATCACTATTCACTATGTAAACGTATGTGTGACGGTTACTATCGTACACAATCGAAATAGCTGTTGTGATCAGAAACTAAACTTGCTGACTTTTTCTGTCGTGGCAACAGAACATTAAAAATTCTGTTTTTACTCACAGTACAGAGCTTTTTCCCCTATAGTGGACGGTTTGATTTTCGTCTTGCGCCAGTCGTGCTGTACATATACGTTGAAACAATCACAATCTTACATTATTCAGATGAAATTAAAGTATAAGCATGGGAAACAAGAAATCTCTGCAAAAAATTTGAATTGTTTTCATATTTGTTCTCTTGGTAACTGTTCAGCAATGTTTCTTGTTTCTAGAACTTCAACGATTGCAACGTCGCACTAAGTTCTCAGAAAACAGTATGTATTCGACATTGTTCGTAGGTTGATTAATACTTTCTTTCTTATTCCATTAGAAATTCGACAATGGCATACCGTAAATGACATAATATCCTTCAAGAAGTAGTTTTTAGAATTTTCTTCAGGGTTTTTTCCACGACTGAGAAGGCGAAGAACTTACAAGAGAAAAATTCATTTCAATATTCAAGAAATTCTACATACCAAATATAATAAAAGTGCAAGCTTTTTGCGAGTAAAATCATCTATACGACAACGGAAGATGTATCTTTGCTTGTTAAAGTTATGTATTCGGAGCTTTCGATAAGGATTCCTAGTAGTAATCGACTTTTCCAATCAACGCGACACAGAAAGTCGATTGAATTTGATTTTTGACATGTAAGTCCAATTTGAATTTATTTGATTTTCTTTTCTTCAAATTGTGCACTTTCCCAAGATGAAATGCCTCATAGATGCTGGCGAAATCGATGCGAATGAATTGGAGAAAGTAACACCGCACATATGTCAAGAAAAAGGGAAGTGATCAAATGAGTATGAAGTGCGGACATGATAAAAAGGAGAAAAACACATCAATGTATTCATTAATGAGTAATAACTGAAAAAAAAACTGAAATACGTAAACATAAGCAGAAAAGGCGATGGGCGTACGTGTTTAACATGGTCTGTACATCGTGTTGTAATTTGGTAATTTCCTTTTTTTCTCCGTTTCGAGCTCAATAGAAGCGCATAAGTATATTAAAATGTGATCAATATTCACAATAAAATATCATATTTTTTCGTCTAATCGAAAGGTGAGGCTACCTATTTATTTACGGTATATACACTGTGCTTTTTTCATCTTATTCTCATCGAATGTGTACTGCAGACAGATCGATGAGGCTCCTGTCAAGGTATCCATGGTTATGTTTTTACTTTCTCTTGCTTCGACAGAATGTCCATGGACTTTGGCCCTCTTCAAACTCTTCGGCAGTTCAACTGTTAGGTATTGCACAAAGGGAACTCAATATAAAAAATACTAGTTCATCATCGTTTTATCAAACTCAAGCACTGTTTTACTCAGCGATGTTACTCGCTCAGCAATACAATATCACTGTCGGAGGAGAATATCTCGGTTGGAAATTACAGCAATGTCCAAGGTACCATACTTTAGGAATTCCTACAGTTCCTAAAAAATACAGCAAAAACTAATCAATTCCTTACAGAACTGGGAACTCACCCTCATTTCCTACACAGTTCCCTATCAATTCCATCCTCCATTCCTAACACATTACTTTATTTCTCACACACCACCTCAATACCTATCCACAGTCACTACTACGATTCCCAAGTTCCTAACCAAGGAACTGATGCCACGACAATACCTACAAAAGGAATTGAGGAAATCAGTAGAACTGACCGACATTTCCCTAACAGNGCCGGATATGGATTTAACGGTGGTATCATTATCCAGGATTATCAGGATCCGGAAAGTGTAGATGCTCTGGTACTGGGTAATAGCATCGTTAACATGTCGAATGTTGCAATTGAGAATGCTGATGAGTCTTCTACTACAGCGGCCCGCAATGCAGCAGCATTAAACGGCAGGTTGTATCCGAATCCGTTCAATGATTTTGTAAACATCGATTTTAATAATACGTCTGCCAATAATAATATCAGCGTGGAGGTTTATGATCTGTCTGGAAGACTTGGTTACCGCAAAACATTCGGTAAGTTATCAGCGGGTAGCAATACCCTCAGGATCGGCAGCGCCGATGCGGGTATGAGAACAGGAGTTTATATTATAACGCTAAGCGTAAACGGTAAGCCAATACAGGCTAATAAAGTTATCAGAACCGGAAAATAGGTTAGGGCCGGGTAAGTAGCATTGATAAGCGGGGTCCCCATCGGTGACCCCGCTTTAACAGAAGCGAGTGTCACTTCGGGTTCTCTCGAAGGCGATTCCACGATTTAAACCCAAAATGTATATCTTCCCAAAAAATTGTAGCAAGTGAAACTGAAGGATCTATTTTACAATCCGAGCATGAGTTTAGGCAAGAGCCGGTATGCATGGATCGATTACGCAAAAGGTTTATGTATTATACTGGTAACCTTCAGGCATGTGCAGGAGGGCCTTCATCCTGCAGGAACCGATTACCCCTATCCTGCACTTAAATTTGCTGATGTTTTTTTCTTCAGCTTTCGTATGCCTTTGTTCTTTATAGTATCGGGTATATTTCTTGGTGGTACTCTCCGTAAAAAAAGTGTAAATGATTATATCACCGGCAGGTTCAGGACACTGGTATGGCCCCTTTTATTATGGGGATGCATACAGGTAACCCTCCAACTGGTATTTAAAAACTATGTAAACGTTGACAGGCAGCCAATAGATTATCTCAAACTGATTATCGAACCAAGAGCAATCGAACAATTCTGGTACCTGCATACCCTCTTCCTCACAGGAAGTTTTTATGCACTGATGAAGGTTAAGGCAAAGTTCACCATGCTTCACCAGATATTGCTTGGCATACTACTATATACAATAACAGGTATTTTCAGATATTATAAAACACATGATATTCTGCGTCATGGAATGAATGAATCATCACAAGGAAGTTGTCAAATAATTTCCAACAACAACAGGATTCTCAGAAGTATAAAAGCACCGAGCGAAATCGTAAAAGAAAAGAAAAAGTTTGAAATTAGTGATGGCATTGTTTCAACGAAATCAAATCGGTTTTAAAGAAGAGCAACATGGTACTGTAACACCAGCCAATGATCTTGCTCGACTGATGTATTATTTTAATTGTGTATGCTATGTCATTCAATACAATGATTCTGATGTTAGTCGACTTCGAAATTGCCATAATTGGGCATCTTTATCGGCTGCAGAGATTCGTCTTCTTCTTGCTCTCTGCTCGACGCTTTCGCCTGATGTGTTTAACAACAAGGTGTTCTTTCAGTCGGATGCTTTATGTGGCAGCAACCAAAACAAATTCTTTGAAATAAGTCAAGTTAGTAATCAGTTATTAGCTGTCGATTCCATTATCATCGCTGGTCGACGATATCGAGTAAATAAGATTATGACATATAGAATGTCTTGGATGTATAATAATTATATAAATCCAATGCAACGAATTGCACAACAACTAAATACAAGAACTTCGAATTCCTCTGCATGTGTGATCTCGTGAGAATGAACAGATAAACTGTTTTGTATATTTTGCATCCTCTTGTAATGATCGAACAAAATAAGAATCATAATAATTGAAATACCATTCATTTCAATAAACATATATTGATCTTTCTCATAATTAAGCTACGAAGGAAAAAAACAATAAAACGAAGATTCATAGTTCCGTTCGATCTTGATCATCTTTCGTGTGTGGGATGTAGAGCTCAGCACTACTTTGCAGTTTATTTCCATAACCACCAGTGACTAATACTCTACCGTTATTTAATACAGATATTGTGTGTCCATCACGTGCGTGATTTAACTTGCTAGTCAATGTCCATGTACCTGTCGATGGATCGTATAATTCGGCAGTGTTCATCGGTGTAGCGTTGTTTGCCTGCCCACCAATGACCAGAACTTGTCCGTTAGCTAAAAGACATGCTCCTGGGAACATGCGTGCTTCATTTAAATCACCAGTCGTAGTCCAATGACCCGTCGATGGATCATACAATTCAGAGGTATGCAGCAATCCATGCTCATCGTCTGATCCGCCGATAATCAAAACTTTTCCATCGGTTAATACAACTGCTGTGTGGTAAGTTCGTGGATAATTTAAGTTGTCAGCAGGAGTCCACGTGTTTGATGATGGATCATATAATTCAGTAATGACAACATATTCACCAGCAGCATTACTTCCTCCAACGATCAACACCTTTCCGTCATTCAATACGGAAGCTGTATGCCAGTTCCGTGCTTGATTCATTGGACTAGTAACAGTCCATCTACCCGTGGATGGATCGTACAATTCAGCAGTGTTTAGAAGTGTACCTCCTCCAACTATTCCACCAGTCACCAAAACTCTACCATCGTTTAACACGACTGCTGTATGCATTCGTCGAGGATATTTCACACCGGCACCTGCGGTCCATTTCCCCGTCGACGGATCGTATAATTCAGTGCTATTCGAATCACCACTACCAGCGACTACTAAAACTTTTCCATTGTTTAACACAGATGCTGTATGCAAATTTCGTGCGTAAATCATGTTTCCAGTGGCTGACCATTTGCCTGTTGATGGATTGTATAATTCAGCAGCTGCAGGTCCATCGCCTTCGCCACCAACTACTAAGATCTTTCCATTGGGCAACTTCAGTGCTGTATGAAACGCTCGTACATGTTTCATACTACCGATATTTATCCATCCTAAAAAGAAGTTATACCCAATTAGTAGAAACTGTTCATTATCATTTGATTTATTAGTTACTATTGGTCTGTGAAGTATTACATAGTATTTGTTCGATGACAATATAAAAAATACTTATATAAATATTGATTTGCATACTCTGATTTGACTGCTGTATTCACTTTGCAAAGAAGAATCACTTTTGAAAGGGTCGATCGATAATGTTCTTTTACCAAATGAAAATCACCTGTGATTGTTCTCATCGTTCTTTCTTTTATTATATCTTCATTCTATTCATACAGATATACGGTAAAACTTATGAATATCCAGAATAAAAATGTAATCCTTTTTTTCTCTTTGGAAAAATTGTTACTGAGTGTACTTTATAACCGATGATTCGATGATACTCTCGTATTAGATCCGAATATGTTCTTCTACTTGAATTAGCTGATATTAGTTTAACTCTCGGCTAAATATCATCTGATTAATATTGACTAGAAAACCACCTTGCACTTTATCTTCATTTGTAGTTACTTCGCATCGTTGCAGCCGATTCGTGGAATAGAAAGGAACAGTGGTGGGGTTTTTAGGAGATTTATTTGAGAACTAATAACTGGTATGCCGCATAGAAATTGTGTTAAATATTTTAAATAAAGTCGTTTTAATTTCTTAGAAATTCTCTGCGGCGTAATACTCATAGATACGGGTTGTCGAAACGAAGCTGTTGTTGCTTATGTAGTTTCAACGTAATCATGTTTTTTCTGTATAGCTCAGCAGTTGATCTTGAGAAAATTGAATCTCGTACCCTTTGCTCAGGCTTTTTTATGTCGAAGAGTGAATCATCATCATCATTGGTTTCAACCTCTCGGAAGAATCCATTCATACTATGGTAGTCAGAGTCATAATAATTTTTCAGACGTTCGTAATCATTTTCTGGAAACACTTCAAGTTGCACTCGGACACTAACTATTACACTAGTCGGATCCGTGCCAGAATCTGTTCGAATCAATTTGATACAACCGTTGCTTACATTTTGTTGTCGTAAGGTTGTCCAAAGGATTGGTATTTCTTCATTCAAATAATGGCACGTGCGGTATCTTTCATCTACTTCCTGTTCAGTACTAAAATGACTTTCAATAGCCTTTATGCTAATTGGTTTAACGTCCCGAAGAAGATGCTGTAGTTCATTCTTCAGATATGATAAGACACACTTTTTATAATACAGATTGGCTTCCTCCGATCTTTCACATAGCTTGGCTATATCATAGTAAGACAAAGCAATCATGTTATTATATGTGCTTGCATCGTCTTCATGGTGTGATCGCACTTCGACTTCATTCCAGCAGAGTTTCGTCTCAGATATGCGTAGCTGGAGAAAATTTATTTGCCACAATTCACTGTCGATATCACACACTTCGATTTGGGGTAGTGCAAGTTCCATAGCACATGATTGAAGATTATGTTTGTCCTTCAATAACATCTCGATGAATCTTTTCTGCCATTCTATAGCTAAAGTAACTTTTTCGCCTCCTTGCTTTGCGTATAATAAAGCGATATGTCGCGGTGTGATGAGGTAATTGTGTGAAATAAGTTGCGAGAACATCATACCAGTCTCAAACGCTTTCTCAAACCATTCTATTGTCGAATTCAGATCGCCTTTTTCTTCATATAAACAACCGATCTTTTTATACAAGAAAGGTACGTTAGTGTAATGATATTGCTTCTTATGTGTAGCACTTTTGCCGGATTTCGATTCAATTTCTAGAAGCTTCTTCAAACAATCAATGGCAAAATCGTAGTCTTTACGCGAAACAGCCAGCTCGACGATATGCACGTATGAATAGACAATAAATTCATATAATGATGGTAGATATTGTATGGTATAGTCAAGAAAGCGTTTTCGATTTTCTATAGAATCATTATAAGCTTTCACAATATATTCAAACACCATTTTATGCAATTTAGCGTTCGGAATTTTCTCAATCGTTTTCAGATACATGTTCCATGTTAAGTCAAATCTTTGTTGTAGCTTATAAATCGCCGCCATATGAATTGAACTAACATTTCGAAATTCATCAAGATTGATCCATTGACGATCAATACATTGTACGTTATTGTATTGCTCTGCTTTAATGTAAAAATCCATTGCCTGTTCGTAATTATTCTCTTTCCGATTAATTGCTCCAAGACAATTGTATATATTCAGTAGAAGATCAGTCGACGACAGTCGCGCTTGGTCGTATAGTTGCAATGCTGTTGTTTGATATTTCAAAGCTAGGTCATACTTATCATTTTCACATGCAATCCAACCCAAGCCAATGTAACAAGCACAGGTGTTTTGACTATCTCCAAGGAAATCATTTAGTAAGCTGTTATAGTATTTCGCAGCATGAGATTCGTGTAAATATGATCTTTGTATTAAATAGCCAATGTTTATGAATTTTGACTCGATTGAGATTGCTGATGGAAGTTGAGGATTAGGGTATGTTAAATCTTTATAACTAATCAAGGAGAATTTGAATATATGTAAATTTTGTTGTTCGTCGTATTGGGTTGCCGTTAAGAGTAACATGGCGCCTATCATAAACAAAACTTCGTCTTCGTTGGAACCAAAATAGCTCAAGTGACCAATATATGCAAATGGTTTTTGTAATAAACGGGTATCGGCTTCTATTTCAAACAAGACTGAAATATAGCCATCGCTACGTGGTGTTGCCGAGCCGGTGATACCAGAAAATATTAGCGCAGTTGACCGATTAGTAGTCGTCGACAGAAGACTATTTATAGAATATGTAAAACCGGCGAATTTTTCAAGATAAATCACTTCTTCACGTGTCATCAATTGACCGCGATAAGTTTTCAATAGAGGCCTATCATCGAAATATTCTAAGTATTCCTCCTGCACTGATTTTAATTGTTTGCAAATATCCAATAGATAGAAGCGAAAGTAAAGTGCTGCTTCCATATTTTTCTGTCTTAAGACTCCGTTCAGAATACGGTATAAAAAGCAATTTCGCGTGTACCACCAAATAGCTTTGTCTGGATCATAAGTCTTCTCAAATTCGTCGATAATTTCTTCAGTCATGGTATTACCTTTATAATACATTCTGCACTTATCGATTAATGTTTGTCGATCGTTATTACTAATTGGTAGTGAAAGTGCAATATCAATTGACCGTTGGTACCACATTTCATTGATACCAATATAAGATGTTGTAGTGCCGCCTGTCGAGCATTCAAAGAGCATATTTGCATACTTGGTCAACGTTGCTACTTTTTCACCCAATTCGCTTACCAATTTTTGCAGCTCCATGTATACGCCACATACCTGCACACAAGGAAACATTCGACGTCATCGAGATTGACAGAACAGTCGCATCACTTGAGAAAAATGTCTTACCTTAGGGTAATCCATGTCCATTTCACGTTCGTTATTCTCATCGGTTAGATACACATACACTGCATGTACGTGTTTGAATTGATGAACAGTTGTAAGAAAATGTCGTATCTGATCTATTTTGTTATAATTTGATGAAATAATAATGAATAATTTGGCTTGATGGGTACTTCTGAGATAGTCGTAGCATTCGTCTGCGTGATTAAAAAATTTAAAATAATCAATTATTGCACGCATTCTTATTTCAAGTTCATTATCGACAATGTTTTCTGTGTCGAACCATACCAGTGCCAGTTGTTCCAAGTTTTTACTTCGATCGAACGCATCATCCATATTTTTCTGAAATAACGAATTGATACATATGTGTTTACACGGAATGCTGTGAAGCGAGCGACCTTCACCTAAAAATGAAGTTGTTTTTTTTGTGTTACGTGTAACAGTGGCAAGTTATAAAATTTCATCTTTCTGAATCATTTCAACGAATCGAGAAAGAACGTTCTCATATATTAGTCATCTGTCAGCGTGTGTAAGTTTCTTTAGTGCAGAATGACAATTCAAGTGAATATTGAAAATTGTATTCTCTTTCGTAAGACTTGCATCATGATATGAGTCAGTATACTAAATCAAATCTTATTCATTCCGCGACAGTTAATCTTGCTTGTGCACCAAGTAATCGTTTCACATGTATTCATGGGTGTTATTTTGAACTTTGATTTCGATCGCCATCGGTGAATTCAATAAAAGCATGTCTCACTTTTATATGAAATATTTACAGAATTCATTCTCCAACTTTACTGTACAAATGAGGTGTTATGAATAGTATCAATGAATAGTAGAAATGTGAACGTGGATGTCTCCTCTCTTCCACGCCTTCGAAAATTCAAACAGTCGAACCATTCTCTTTCGTAGGACCGATCGAATAAATAATGGAAGAACGCATTTTTCTAACATTTTCACATCTAGTTTCAACATAAATCGTCCAATGTCTTTCAGACCAAAACGTTGAAGTATACGTTGAAACAATCACAATCTTACATTATTCAGATGAAATTAAAGCATAAGCATGGAAAACAAGAAATCTCTGCAAAAGATTTGAATTGTTTCATGTTTGTTCTCTTGGTAACTGTTCAGCGATGTTTCTTGTTTCTAGAACTTCAACAATTGCAATGTCGCACTAAGTTCTCAGAAAACAGTATGTATTCGACATTGTTCGTAGGTTGATTAACACTTTCTTTCTTATTCCGTTAGAAATTCGACAATGGCATATCGTAAATGACATAATATTCTTCAGTAAGTAGTTTTTAGAATTCTCTTCAGGGCTTTTTCCATGACTGCGAAGGCGAGGAACTTACAAGAGAAAAATTCATTTCAATATCCAAGAAATCCTACACACCAAATATAATAAAAGTGCAAGCTTTTTGCGAGTAAAATCATCTATACGACAACGGAAGATGTATCTTTGCTTGCTAAAGTTGTGTATTCGGAACTTTCGATAAGGATTCCTACTAGTAATCGACTTTTCCAATCAACACGACGCAGAAAGTCGATTGAATTTGATTTTTGACATGTAAGTTCAATTTGAATTTATTTGATTTTCTTTTCTTCAAATTGTGCAGTTTCCCAAGATGAATTGCCTCATAGATACAGACGAAGCCGATGAAAATAAATTGGAGAAAGTAACACCACACATATGTCAAGAAAAAGGGAAGTGATCGAATCAGTTTAAAGTACGAACATGATAAAAAAGAATGAAAGTCATCAGTGCGTGTATTACTGAGTAATAGGTGGAAAAATCTGAAATAAACATAAGCAGAAAAGTCGATGAGGAGTACATATTAGATATGGCTTGCACACCGTGTTATACGTTGGAAATTTCCTTTTTTTCTCCGTTTCGAGCTCAATAGAAGCGCATATGTATAAAATGTGATCAATATTCACAGCAAAATTTCATATTTTTTCGTCCAACTAAAAGGTGAGGCTACCTGTTTATTTACAGTATATACACTGTACTTTTTTCATCTCACTCTCGTCGAGTGTGTACTACAGACAGATCGATGAGGCGCCTATCAAGGTATCCATGGTTATGTTTTTACTTCCTCTTGTTCGGACAGAATGTCCGTGGACTTTGGCCCTCTTCAAACTCTTCGGCAGTTCAACTGCTAGGTATTGCAGAAAGGGAACTCAATATAGAAAATTCTAGTTCATCATCGTTTTATCAAACTCGTGCACTGTTTTACTCGGCGATGTTACTCGCTCAGCAATACAATATCACTGTTGGAGGAGAATATCTCGGTTGGAACTTAATAGAAACAACTGGCGATCCCATCATTGCTCTTCGGGCTACATGTGAAACAATATCGACTTCCAACACTGTTGGCATTGTTGGACCAGCTGTCTCAAGAGAAGCTCATGTTATTGCACCTTTTGGTGCAAGTATCAATATTCCAACAATATCCTATAGTGCAACTAATCCTGAACTATCTGACCGAATAGCTAATCCAACTTTTTACCGCACAGTTCCATCGGACAATGATGCAGCAGTGACTATCGCTAATCTTTTTCTTGAATTCAATTGGACAATGTGTCTAATTATTTATCAAAATGATGAATTTGGAACCGGAGGTGCTAAAGCAATTTCCGACGCATTTGTCGATAGTAACGTAACCGTCACAGAAACGATGATCTTTGATTTAAATACGTTGTCTATTCGCGGTGACTTAAAAAGTACATTAACCGGCAGTTTAGCCAGAATTGTAATTGTATGGGCTGATACAAGTTACGCAACGCTAATCCTGCAAAGTGCTCTCAAAGCAGATGTAGTGGGTCCACTTTTTACATGGATATTAGGCTCTGATGTTCCGCTGACAGCTTTTGACGAAATTTGGTACGATCGTCTAATCGGAGTGCTTACAATTGGCCCCGTCGTCGGAAATTTAGCTAATGCACCTGTCAACCAAACATTGTTGAATGATGCACTTGGCATTTGGCAGAAGTATGAACCTGAATCATTTCCTGGTACAGCGAATGTCGATTATTATGCGTTGTTTGCATTCGATGCAACATGGACGTTGATTCAATCATTTGCACAATTGTGTCCCAATAGCACTGTATCGTCATGCATTACATTTACGAATACGTCGTTTTGTTTCGATCGACGTGTTCTGAATATCCATTCGATATTTGATATCATCAACACAAATACTTTTCTGGGTGTTACAGGCCCTGTTCAATTTTCGACAAACAAGACGGACCGGGTCAATGGCACCTATTATATTGTGAAAAATGTGCAACGTGTTTCAAGTACTCTAAAGTATGTTCCAGTTCTAATATCCACAAACTCAGCTGCATGGACGCCGCAAGCACAAGCGAATGTAATCATTTGGCCTGGTCACTCACTAGCTGTACCGACAGGCTATGCATCGCTTCAAGGTGTCACGTTACATATTGCCATTATACTCACAGCGCCATTTACTATGATGAAAGAATACGTAGATCAAAATGGAATAATACAGAGGAGACTCACTGGATATATTCCAGATTTGATTGACCACTTGCAACAAAAAATGGGATTCGTTCCAAATATTACAGTGCTGCCAGAAAACATCACATATAATAGTTTACCCGATCTAGTCGCAAGTAATGTTTATGATCTAGTGGTGGGCGATGTCACAATTATGGCGTCGCGAAGAACAAAAGCGGCCTTTTCTGATTCAATCTTCGATAATTCATTACGTATTATGACTCGACAAAAGACCGAAGAAGAAGTTCATCGATTTGGTTTCCTTCGTACATTTGAACTACGCTTATGGATGGTTATTCTCGGTTGTCTTGCAGGGTCTGCTTGTCTATTTTTCTTATACGAAGGACGTGTGCATACAGATTTAAGAAATAGATCAATTCTCTCTCGTATAGGAATGAGTATTTGGCTTGCTTTTGGAACACTTATTGGATATGGCGCTGATTTTCATACAAGTTCAGCTCCTGGACGAGTTTTAACCATTGGGATATACATTACAAGTCTGGTCCTGATCAGTGCATACCAAGCATATCTCACCGCGAGTATAACTGTTTCCATAGCGCAAAGTTCTTTCTCTGGCATTGATGATATTAAAAATGGAAAAGTCGCATACAATAGAATAGGTATTATCAGTGGCTCATCCATTGAAGATTACTTCCTTCGAGAAATATCTGATGGCAGTCGTACTTATTACGTACTAAGAGACAAACAGGATATGCTCGATAAATTATTAAGTGGAATAATAGATGTCTCAATCATGGATACGGGTTTTGCCGAATTCGTTACAAATTCTATGTATTGTAATTTGACCATTATTGGTGCGGGTTTTGATCAAAGTGAATTCGGGATCATTTATCCCACGAAATGGCTGTATGAACAAGCTTTAGACGTGACGATATTATCACTGCGTGAATCAGGAGTGTTCGACGATCTGAAAAGTAAATGGTTTCAAACAAATAATTGTACAAGTTCGTCAACGGACACACCTATGAAGTTAACACTTGGAGCGCTAGCTGGCTTATTCATTGTCTTTGCAGTAGTTAGCGCACTTTCAATGCTGATGTTTCTATGGGTGAAACGCCGAGCACTACTTAGATATGTACGGCGACGTCGATCAAGAAATGCCATTGCTCTCAATCCTGCATATCGTCCATATGCTCAGCATCTACCCTATATTGCTGGATATCACCAGGTTTGAAAACAGAAGTAACTGACTTTCTGAAGATAGTGTTAAACTGTTCATTGTATGAATTTATTAATAAATGATCATTCTGCAATTCTATTATTTCCTACTTTAAATATTTGTAATTGCAACGATGAGGTAATACGTATATTGAGAAAAGCACGATATGTTTTAAGTATTTCCTGTATGTTATGAAATTTCGCTCGTTAGCGTGCGAGGGAAAAAGAATATTGGTGGAGGCAGTGGGAATCGAACTCACGACCTATCGCACGCACTTCGATCGCTCTACCACTGAGCTACACCCCCGATTCGAATACTCGTACAGTACTAAAACAGCATACGGTATGAACTAAAAGAATAGAAAAGGTTAACAGATTGAGATATTAAATTACGGGTGTGAATGCTGTGTGTGATACAGGCATTCAAATCTGCACTGACAAGAATAAATTTGAGTCAATACTGTTTTTTCTAGTTTTACTTCGTGCGTAATTTCATAATGTAAGTAAGTATATATAAAGTATTTGTCTTAAAAATGGATATGATTTAATCGGATAGGTGACTATCTCGATAAGAATTTATTGAAAAATAAAGAATACTCGATGCTGTTGAGGTCTTTTAGTAAATGAATAGATTTGTGTGAGTATACATACATTTGATAAACGAGATATGTATGAATACAACATACTTAACGTACGGTTTGATTCACATAATATCTACTCTTCGATAAGTGTTCCCAGCCCTGTAGAAATGAAGGTAACAGTCAGTGTTCTCAATTATTCAACAAGCAATGACTATTCGTACGACACTTGCTACAATGTTATTCGCTGTTCTTCTCGCCATGATCAAGTGATTCAATGTAAACATCATACTTGTTGTCTTTCATCTCAGAAAACGCCCATGGACAAAAATATCCTGAAGCAGAAGGGGCATGTGCAGGTCTGGGTGGTGGAGATCTTTGCAATGATCGCTGCAAAGCATGTGGCTATAAGAAAGGAGAATGCGGAGGCATGGTGTGGCAAACTTGCCAATGTTTTCGTACTCGCGCTGAATTACTTGCAGCACGTGCCCGTGAGGAACTTCTTCGTAGGATGGCAGAAGAAAACGATTCTATCTGTCCAAATGGACACCTCACTGGTCGATGTCTTGCCGATCGTTCCAAATGCTTGAAACTGATCGAATTCTTTTTTCGTGAACTGAATGTTTATTATTCTAATTTGATAAAATAACAGGTGAAAAATGAAGAGATTTTCAGCTACAATTTATATGACCTAATAAAGAAGATAATCTAATTAACTGCCACATGGGTAAGCTTTGCCACTTTGAGCATTCATTACTCGTAGTTATCCTATATGATCACGCGCTTTGCTGATTTACATATGCGCAGAGAAAAAGCAATTGTTGTTTTAGCAGATCCATGTTATTCTGAACAGTTCTCGTAGTGAGATGATTTTCATGCAGTGATACCTTGAAGATATTCAGAGCAGGCTATAAATATATCAGTGTCTTCGAACAATCATTGGTATTGTAACAAGTATCCCATGATGGATGACTAAGAGAAATAGGTTTTTCCTTGATAAGTATAACGGAAAAATAAGTGTTGTACAGAGCGGAGAAGAAAAATGTGACTGACTACATTATTTTTCTCACAAGCTGCTTTGTGACTCTACGTTATATTTGTCTGCTATCGACACTCAAAACATTGAAAGATTCACTTGCATGAAAATTAATGTTTGGAAACTATTTTTTCCGTCTATGGGCATTTTTTACGTGGAAAAAGTGTATAGCATGAGCCAATAAAGATAAGAGACGCTTTTTATTATCGACAGACTTTCTGCATATGTACACATACTCTATACTGGTCATAATCAGAACGAATAGCGATGCTAGCCAAGCTTTTAGAAGTATGACTCGTAAAAATGATCACGATAATCTCTTCGCTTAATTCATCACAGAATACACAAAAGAAAATATTGCAGATTCGAAGATCAACTCATTCTGCATAGATGTTTCGTGTATATACTCTGTCCTTTTATTGAAATAAGAAGAAAAAAAACATGTATTTTTCTTCTGTCTTCAGAAAGATATCTGTTATCAACGGTAGTTACATTTTCTTCGACTGATAATCACTCATACTGCGAAAAGATCTCCAAAGAAACGTATGACATGGGATG